>CATIWM010250067.1:0-10345 GCA_949671775.1 Mallotus repandus
CAGGCCTTGACGCAAATTCTGCAATCTTTGGTACATCAATCTCTGAAAATTATAAGGTAAAAAGGTTGAACGCATGTGCTTCTTCATCTTTTCCCAAGAAATAATTTTCTCTTTCCCAATCCTGGTTCTTGTCAATTTCAATTACTGCCACCATGCCGTAGCCCTACCACGCAACCTTGTTGCCACCAAGGGCACACGTTTATTTTTAGGGACATCCTTGAAATCTAGAATTTCCTCAACCGTAGCAAGCTAATCAAGGAAATCTTCTGGGCGCAGGCTGCCATGGAATTATGGAATTTCAGTGCGCATACCAGTCTCCCATCATCTGCGATCATTGTCCGCAGCAGCCCTAGGTCGCCTGTGTGGTACCTCTTCCTCATATTCCTCCTCTTCCTCGTCTACCTCTTCAGCCGTAGGTGGCCTGTGACGATTCTGGTTACCCAGAATTGTGGCCATCCGATCTGTCAACTATTCGACTACTCGATCCATTCGTTCTTCAATCATCTCCTGTAGTCGTAGTTCCATGTCCCTCTCATACACCTCCTGCACACGCTGGTTTCTCCTAGGCGACATGATCTCTGGATCGATGCTCTGATACCACCTGATGTAGCGGAAGGTAAAATAATTACAAAAATCGTTAATTCTAAGGAATACCGATTCGCAACCTTTAAACCCCTATTGATTCTATTGAATTATAGGGAATTTGGGAAAAACAAAGGCTAAAATTAATTAGAAATCAAAAGCTGACCAAAACAAGGCGTAAATAAGCTTATATACCAAAAGTAAACCCCAAATAAACTCCTAATAAAAATAGGTAAAATTACTAAAATAGAAAAAAAGCAATTCGAAGGCCCAAACATGCGAATTTGGCCAAAATCCATAGGGCATCACAAGCAAATCTTGTGATTTTGAATCAGTGGCCCATTTCCACCCAAAATAGCCACTGAAAACACCATAATCCGACACTCAAAATTTCACTTTAATTACGAAACGGTCACTGTCAAACTTTGTCCAATTTGTCTAAAAACTCTAAAGCTTGCTCTTGGACCACATCATTCTCCCCCGGTGACAGAAAATTCGACCGCGAATTTGGCACAGCATCATCGTTCGAAGAATCACCAGTGAAAGGAATGAGATGCTTCACATTAAACATATCTGCAGTACGAACATGACTTGGCAGCTTCAAGCGATACGCATTAGAATTTATCTTTTCAATCACCTCCATTGGACCAATTTTCTTGGCAGAAAGCTTGTTATACTCACCAGCAGGGAAACGATATTTGGTCAAGACTGCCCACACAAAATCACCAACGTCGAACTCCAGATGCCTGCGGCTTCGGTCTGCACTCTGTTTGTATTTGGAGTTGGCAGTAGACAGGTTGTCAAAAACTGCCCTGTGCACGTCCTGTAAACCTGCCATAAAATCACTAGCCTTGCCATGGACCCTCGTTTTACTAGGCAGCACCATCAAGTCAAGAGGACCTCGAGGTTGGACAGAGTACACAACCTGGAATGGACTGAACCCAGTGCTCCTGTTAACAGCATGGTTATGTGCAAATTCAGCTTGGCAAGGATTTTGGTCCCAGCTCTTCACATGATCTCCCACCAAACATCGCAGTAGATTGCCCAAAGACCTGTTTACAACTTCTGTCTGGCCATCAGTTTGAGGGTGGTAGGCACTACTAAAGTTCAGCCACTGAATCAGTGGCCCATTTCCACCCAAAATAGCCACTGAAAACACCAAAATCTGACACTCGAAACTTCGCTTTAATTACAAAACTGCCACTGCCGAACTTTGTCCAATTTGTCTAAAAACTCCAAAGCTTGCTCTTGGACCACATCACAAAATCATTTTTATCATAATTATAAACCATTATATATATATATATATATATATTTATTTATTTATTTATTAACTAGTCTTGAATTCGCACTTTGTACCAATTACAAATAATATATATTTTAAAATAAATAATTATATAATTTTAATAAATTAAATATTACAAATTAATAAAAATAAAAAATGAAAATTTAAAAAGTTGTTGTAATCATTTTATTTAATTATTTTTTACTAATCGTACATATATATATATATATTAATATACATAGTAATAATAATAATTGTATAAATAAAATAAAAAAATAGAAAATGATTGAGAAATTAACTTTTTTTTTAGTTAAAGAAGTTACATATTTTATTTTTAACGTTAATAGTAAAGGAAACGGTGTTTTTAATTAAATAAAAGAGAAATTTTCATTAAAAATAATATTTCAGATATAATACAATTAGAATGTTTTATATATAATATAAATAATTTGTTTAAGAAAAAATAGTAAAGGTTTTTATTTTTTATAGAAAAATATTGCAAATCTTAATAATTTAACATATGAGTTTTTAGGGATAAATGTTCAATTATGAAGGTGAACAATTACTAAATTTTGAACTTAATGACTTTAGAACTCAACATTTAATATATATAGATAAATAGATTTATTCTCATCAACTTATACGTGATTGTACGATAGACTTAAGGATATAAAAATATATATAATTAATCATTTAAAATAAAATGCAAACTATTTCGAATTCATAACTTCATTATAATAAATGTATATTTCTTTTTCGAATAATTTCAGAGTGCACAGTGTTTGTATTGGCTTGGAGACTTGGGGTCAATATAAGTGAAACTCAACAAAGTCAAGTTAATTTATAGTTGATACAATTTATAAATTTTATTTATTTATTTTTATATCATAGCCATAAGGTAACATTTAGCGCATTAGTTTAGATGGCTGATAAAAGTCTTCTACTTAATAATATCAGTTCAATTCTTGGAGTAGCATCTAAAATAAATAATTTTTCTACATATATTAAACTTGTGTAGGTGTACTTTTAAAATTGCACAAGGAAAAAAAAAAATTCTCAAATATAAATATACTGAAAAAATAATAGAGTGGTAAAGTATGGATATTTTTACCATGTCAACTAAAATTTTTTAAATAAAATCAATTAGAGATACTATTGAAAATCATTAATTAATAGATATTATTGTATCAAAATTATACTATAATTAAAAAAACCTAGTCACCTTTTCTCTCTTTTCTCTCAATTCTTGGTTTTCATATAAATTTCATTTTAACTATCACTGATCATTTTTTTGATCGACGGTGGTCCCTTTGATTTCTATTCTATCCGCTTTATTTTGTTTTTTTTATATTGAATAAATACAGATATTTGATCTATTTGTCTTTGGATTCAAATTTTGAATTTTTCCTCATGGAGTTCTTGCCCATAGTGAGATTTCTATGGTTTTTTTTTTTATGGAATTTGGATATCTCTTTATTGTGAATTTTCTGTTGCCAATCGCACTCATTTAAAGACCAAAAAGTCAATTTATGGCTAAATAAAACCAGGAGCGTACGGATCGCCGAGTTGCAAATCAGAAGAGCCTTGTCAATGCGATTGATGAATAATAACCAGAAAATTTATAATTTCAGTGAGATTTTATTTTGATATTTCTTAATTGTACTATTATTTATATTATTATTTTATCAAAATGTACTTTTAATCTTCAATAAATAAAAGGTTTTTCTTTTTATCTAAAAAATTTACCATAATTAATATAAAAATAATTGTTTCAGATAATTATAAGAAACTCATTTACATAAAAGAAATGATATAAATATGAATATGTATTGCAAATCAATTTTATCAATTTGTTTAATAGTTGAAAGATATAACTATATATATTGTAATTAAATGTTTTAAAAATTTTATTTTTTTCATGATTTAAAATGACCTAAAAAAGACAGTAATCTAATTCTTACTTCACTTCGGTGATCGTTATTGATCTGTAAAACTGATTATTATTTTATTATATATGCATGCCAGTAACCTTTGATATACCAAGTGACAAAGTGTCAATTTTATATTTTCTGTGGAAAAATCTCAACATTAAAGTTTTTGTCGAGTTAACTTTATCATTATTTAATTAAAAGAAGGCAAAAGCATTTTTATCAGAATCATAAGAGATTTGGATGAAAGTTTGGAGGAATAAAAACAATATTTATCATAATTATTATTTTTATTTTAAATTATAAGCTTTTTATTTTAGGTCAGATAAAAATCAATTTTATTAATTGACAACAAAAATTTCAATTTTCAATTGTTATAAGCAGGAATTTGATTAAAAAAAAAAGACTTTCTTTTGGATAAATCATGTACTAATACTTTTTGTAAAACGATATTAATTAATTTTTAATATAGATTTTGTTTAAACGAAAATGTTAAAATATACACGACTTTGAGTAAGGCCACTTTGAGGGTTAAATGCACGGGTGGGTATCCGACTTTACACTTATTTCATTTTAGGTATTAAAATTTAATTTATTTCTTTTTAGGTGCTAAACGTTAATTTAAGTACCAACCGCCAGTGATATAGTGGTGATACGCTGATGTGGTAGCCGGCAAATGAATATTCTGAAAATATTTGCCACATCACCATATTTAGTCATCAATTTTTAGCACCCAATACATGGGAGGGTACCGAACTTTAATTTTGTTTCAATTTAGTTACCAAACCTTAATTTTTAATCTTTTTGGGCACTAAACTTCTATTTAATATTTTTTTGAAAATTTAAATTTTAAATTTTTTTTTTGGAATCTAAAACATAAATTACACATGGATGAACCTGTCATGCAAGGATTTAAACACCCAAAGCCTGTAAATTTCTTTCACTTAAGGATTTAAACACCCGAAGCCTGTAAATTTTTTTAATAATCAAATGAGAAAAAAAAATTGAATAAAAGGACATTTTCATAATTGTCGCGACTAGCGACGCACTATAGTATCGATGCCCGCGACTTATATCTTTATCCTTATAAGAAATCATGAAAAATTTGAAACTTATTTTCATTTTGCCTAGTAAGAACAGACTCATCCTAAGTGGTATCACAACTTATGAGAAGTAAACTTTCAAACCTTTTATAATTTCTGGACTAAATTGGAAAGATAAAGAGATTGAGAGATTAAAATAGTTTTTAAGAGAAATTCAGAAACTACAAATTTTTGATAGTACCCTTTTTGAAACAAAATCAAAGTTTAGTATCCAAATTGTAATAAAAGTCAAGTTGGGTGACCACCGGTGCACTAAAAATTAATGACTAGGCATGGTGATGTGGTAAATATTCTTAGAATATTCTCTTGTTGGCTGCCATGTTAGTGTATCGCCATCAGGTCATTAACGGTTGGTACTTAAATCAAAGTTTAGTACTCAAAATGAAATAAATTAAATTTTAATATCTAAAATGAAATAAAGGTAAAATTGGATACCCACCTATACATTTAACCCGCCACTTTTAATACATGAGTCTTCATATGCACATATGTCAATGTAGGAGTAAGGCCACTTAATTATTTTTTTTCTTCTATGAGATGTGTATAAAAAAGCTAAAAAATAAATATTAAGATTTTTATCTAATAAATAAATGAAAATTTTGATATGAATTTTTTTTATATGGATAATGCTAAATAGTCTAATTTGTGCCTATAAAAAAAGGTATATCACAGATTTTATTCTATTTTTTATAACAATATAGTACTTTTAATATTTAAATATTTTATTAAGGGATAAATACACGCTCATTTATCTTTATATTTTTTAGGAAATTACCTTTAATTATTTAATTATATTTTGCATGATTTCAAAATGATCATTTAAAGAAAACTATCCTGTCTATTGTTTCGTCTATTTTGTTTTGGAGATGACTTTATGCACATTGTTTATAATAATAGTAGTATTAGAGATGACGACATTAATGACAGCAATAATAACAATAGTAAAAAAAATGAACTAGAGTAAATTTAAGCTAAAGTTCATTAACTGTATAAAACGGTTGATTGGTTTTGTCAGAACATTACCTGTTATAAGGTCTATTTAACTTGAATTAAATTAAATTTTCAAAAAAATAAAACGTGACTTAAATTAATTTGATTTTATCAAAATTTTATTTCTTTTGAGGTTTATTCCATTTGATTTAAATTAATTAAAATTTTCGTAACTTTAGAACACTGGAAAGGGTATTACATAACTCTACCATGGCTTTAATCGTCAAACTATCATATTTTTAAAATTATGGTGAATTGGTATATAAACTTTTAAATTAATCATTTTCGTCAAATTATACATGTGTCAATGCTGACATGACATGCTAGCATAGTATGAATGAGTAAATTTATTTACTAATGTGAAAATTAAAATAAAAATTAATAATTTTTTTATTCTTAACTTTCATATTTTTTGCAATTATATCCACAAATTTTATTTTTCTAAAATATGTCCTTAATTTCATCAAATAATTTGCACATGCATGTCATGTCAGTATATCATTTTAATAGAGGTACATACTATTTTGACCGTTAATAAATTTATAATAAATTAAAAAATTTATATATTAATTCACCACAATTTGAAAAGTAGGATAGATTAATTAAAATAATTAAAATTTACGGTATAATTATGCAATAATCCAGTAGAAACTATATATATATATATATATATATATATAATGATGTTGTCTTATACTTTGGCCTATCCTTTTATGCTTTAATTAACTAGTAAGTTTTATGTCCTTATCTTCAATATTTCTTCACTTCGACATGTCTTTGTAAGTTATTATCATCTTCTTTCCTTTTGCGGATCGTGCTTTTACAATCCAAATTTGGCCTATTCCCAAAAACAAGAAAATTAGGATGATGAACCTTAAATACTTATTAGGCACTACAAGGAAATTTTTATTTTATAATGTCCAAATCTCTTATAAATCCATTTAAAAAATTAGTAATGGATATCACTCATCACAAAAATTCTATAACAAAAATAGAAAATCCATTTTAAATTTAAAAATTATATGTTACAAATTTATAATGGAAATAATATTTGTTATAAATTGGTAATTAGTTGTTATAAAGATGAGGCAGACAGTCTGTCATAAATTCATAACACAAAAAAATTTGTTATACGAAAACAAAATTTATCATAACTATAAATAATTGGATGAAATTAAGTTTAGAGGGTTCAAAAACAATATAATATTTTACCATAATGTCTCAAAAAAATTTAACAGGCCAAACTCTATAAGTTACAATATTTATGAATCACTTATTGAAAAGATTACAATAAGTCTCGCAAAAATCAATGAAATTAAAAATTAGTATCCAAACTTTACCTTATTGATATAAAAAAATTATATAAATGTTTACGATATTTTAGTAATTTTGATTAAATTTTTTAATTAATTTGATAAATTTCGTATAACTAATATTTTAGTTAGAATCAAATAAATAATGATGTAACATCTTGGGAGTAATATTAGAAATTTCTTTTTACCTTTTTTTTGGGGGGGGGGACTCCATGAAATCGTAGATGTTGTTGGATATCTAGTCAACCTCTAAATGGTCTTTGGCTTTATGCTAAATGCATGTATCACGTTTCTTCATTAAATATTGGTTTTTAATAATTAAAATCAATGATTTATGATCACTATAAATAAGAGTGCTATAATGAAGAGATTATAAGCCAGCAAATTAACAAAACTCGAACATGAAGGCCTTTCTTATACTATGCATTCTCTTGCCCACCATTCTCTTTTCTCCATATTCAACTATGGCTCGACAATTAGCTGATGATCCTAACAAAGGTGAGTGAGACCATACACAATTAGGTTTCTTGATTTTTAAAGTAAATTAAGAAAAATAATTTTCCATAGCAATTTTATTATAAAAATGTGTTGTGAATGCATCTTTCGATATTGCAGATGTCACAGTTACTCCGATGGACACCGCGCCACGTGGCCATGGTGGCCGTATTGATCCAGGAAAGCCTAACCATCCTCCAAAATGCAAGAATCCTTCCAAGAAAAATTGTCATGGCACCAACCCTTAAGATGAATCACTCTGGATTCATTGATATCTACGTATGAATTACATATAAGTTGGAATTGGTAACTAAAGTATTTTAGGAACATCGTTTGACCTATGTCCTGAGAATATATTCGCCTTTATCTTCGGTCTATGCGAATATATAATTGTACTGAAGTTTATATACAGTCATAAATAAAGAGTATAATAGAAGTTATTAGTGAATAAATTTATGTGGAATAGGAGAGCTATTTACATTAAATTTGAGCTCAACCACGGATATTCATGCAAATATACAA
Source organism: Mallotus repandus (assembly GCA_949671775.1). NCBI lineage: Eukaryota > Viridiplantae > Streptophyta > Magnoliopsida > Malpighiales > Euphorbiaceae > Mallotus > Mallotus repandus. The sequence goes on from CATIWM010250067.1 coordinate 8,219, forward strand.
TTATTTCGTTAGTTGATAGGCTGGCTAGTAATCAATTTTTCAATTAATTCTACCAATTTAGTCATGCTCAAGTGAAAGATATAAATACATATTCCAAATAATTTTTTTTATAGAAAAAATTAATTTTTCATTCATTAAAATTAATAATATATCTTGATGAAAAAATAATATAAAAAAATACAATCAAGAAGTATAAAAATAAATTCTCATGTAAATCTTGAAATTTTTTTCATCGCTATTTTTCATGATAAGGCAATGGTTATGCTGTATTGATAGAGTGGTATTTGTTATAGGACTCTTATGTAGTTAGTATTAAATAAATTCACCGATTAACTTTTTCTATACCTCTCTAGAGTTAATTATTTAATATTTTAATTAGTCAATATTCTTAAGTCTAAAATTTTCTATAACTATCATGCTTAGTTGGCAATGACAAAGTTGACAAGTTCAAGTTGATAATGCACAAGTTGGCAAGTTGCATCTCCACCGCCATTTATGAAGTTTTTCACCGCCAACCAATAATCGACTTTATACATATATATAAGTAGAGAATGTTAGCTTCATTGTGTGTTGTTGTATGTGAGTGGTGTGCATGGGAATGGTATAAGGTAGTACATGAGTGTGTGTGTGGGGTACAAGAGAAATAATATAAGATGAGTATTTGTGTGTGAGTGGTGCGTGAGAGAGTTAATGAACAAAAAGTGTGTGTCATGTGAGGACATGTGAGAGTGCATGTGAGACATTAATAAAGGTGTGGGTCCATTGTGTTGTAATATTGTGTAAAGTTTATTGTTTAGTGTAATAATAATTGAATTATTTCAATGTAGTCCATCTGGTTATTTTTCTGAGTTTAATTAACAAGTGGTATCCGAGCTGGACGGTCCAAAGGAGTTATTTAGTTCGAGATAGCGAAGTGCCCTAAGGGGTAATTATCTTGTGCACAGTTGAGAGGTACTGTGAAGCCGGTTACTTGCTTGGTTGAGAGAAGTCCCAAGTCATAAGATGGACCTCACAATGGGCAGTATAAAGAAGTTGAACAATTACAACTATAGTACATGGTCGACATGTTTGGAGTCGTATCTCCAAGGTCAAGACATATGGGAGGTAGTCGGCGGAAGCGAGAGTACGCCACCTCCAGTAGCGGATGCAAATGCCTTGAAAAAGTGGAAAGTTAAGACTGGGAAGGTAATGTTCGCGATCAAGGTATCAATTGAAGAAGAAATGTTAGAACATATCAGGTATAAAGAAGCTTAGGATATTTTAGCCTCACGATTTTCTATGAAAAATGAAATGAGATTACAAAATTTAGAGATGGAGTTAATGTCTATTAAATAAGGGGAGATGTCAATTAATCAGTATTTTATAAAAGTTAAGTCTTTGTGTCAAGAAATTTCAGAATTAGATTCTACGTCAAAAATTAGTGAAGATAGGATGAGAAGGATTATTATTTATGGAATTAAGCCAGAATATAGAGGGTTTATTACTGCTGTTCAAGGTTGGCCTAAAACACCCACATTAAATCAGTTGGAGAATTTGTTAGCCAATCAGGAGACGTTAGCTAAACAAATGACTGGAGTTTCTTTGAAGAGTGAGATGAATGAAGAAGCATTATTTAGTAAATATAAAAGAGGTCATCCTAGAGATTGCAATTCTAGAAGTCTAATGGAGATAACAAGACTGATTCGGAGGAAGATAGAAATGAAAGAAGGTGGAAATGCCAACGTCGATGTTCAAGAGGAGCTCAACAACGTCGAAACCAAGAAGACACACAAGATAGAAGATATCACCAACGAGATGTGGAATGCTATAATTATGGCAAGAGAGGTCATTATGCTAGAGACTGCCGATACAGAAGAGCAAGTAAAGAATGGTTCAAATGAGTTTATGGAGGCATGTGATAGTGAGAACGAATGAGATGTGCTGGCAACAAATGCTATGTTAGAGTATCTTGAAGAATCTTATGAAAGTGAAGAAGAGTAGGATATGACAGACTCAAGTTTATTTGAAAGTGCTCCATTAGAGGAAGAAATTTAGGAACAAACGAATTCAAGTGCTGGAGTTGAAAAGATATCTCTAAGTGTGCTCATGAAGAAAGAGGATGATGAAGAAGTTGAATGCAAGGAAAAG
>CATIWM010250085.1:0-30227 GCA_949671775.1 Mallotus repandus
AAGTGAAAAGAAAGAAGGAAAAAAAGAAGAAGAGAGGAGTCTGAAGTTCAACTAAGTATAAACAGTAATATTGTTTAATCTATAACTTTAGTTTCGTAATTCCAAATTAGATAATTTTGCTTCTAAAGAAAGCTTGAGATGTCTAATACAAAACTTACAGAAATAGAGAAAATGTAATTCTGCTATTTTGATGGTCATTTGGGGCTGAACATTTTATTGCTCCAATTCTATCAATGATTTGAGTATGGTAGATTATTTCTTAGAGTTCTTCCTCTATACACCTTCAATGGAAACAAAATTAATTTTAAATTATTCTTAACACATAGGGTTAGTGATCTGGAAAGTTTTATCTTGAGATTAATTGTATAGAATTTTTGGGGGAATTTTTAAATTCATCCTATTAAATATGTTATAGGTAGTAGCCTTATATGTTTAGGTAATTTAATGATATTAATTTTAAGGTGTTTAAAGAAAGTGAATTATGATCTATTTCAGCTAAACAAATTGAAAAAGAGGCTGATATACAAGTAAATTCAAACAAAGGGAAGGAAACAATAAAGGGAAGTGAATAATTTAATGTTCTATGTAAATATAACACTTAAAAATAAATAATTATAAATTTATTTGTTAAGCTAATTGGATAAGAGAAATATGTGTATTCTAATTGGTAGATGCTAAATTTTGATTATTGTGATATTTGATTGTTGTGTTGATTGTTGTTTGTTATTGAGATGAGATTCTACATGTGAATGAATTTTGCTAAAATTTGAGTGCCTTGTTCGGTATAGAATAGCCGACTTGCTTGAGCTATATCTGGAGTTTTATAACTCAAAATTGGATACCATTTATTCCTATGAAAACTTTGAGATGTTATCTACAAATTTGATAGAAATATAGGAAGCTTAATTTTTCTATTTTGATTGCCAAATTGGGCAATACGTTTTATTGCTTAATTTTATTGACAGCTTGACCATGGTGGAATGTTTTTGATGTTTCTCTTGTGAAATTAGTTGAAAATTAATATAGACTCATAATACTATTGATCTGAAAAATATGGCTTTGATAGTCATAATATAGAATTTTTTGTGTATTTTTGAATTTGCACTGTCAACTCTACCATGTTGGAAAATGGTATATGTTGGAATATTTTTGGTATATTATTGTTTTTGTTATATATTACGGGGAAGATATTAATTTGCTTTATGGAGTGATATGTGATGCATTTAGTTGATGATGAGTTTAATAAAGTGTTATGACAATACGGTGAATTTTCGATGTGTATGTAAATATAAGAAATATGGTTGAATGGATATGAGGACGCAATGCTACTTGTGAATGAGGTCGGGCTGTGTGCGATATGAAATCCCTTTTATATGCCGTAAAATGGCTAAAAAAAAGAATACAAAAAAAAAATAATATTTATGACAGGGCTGTGTGCATATAGGGATCCATGATTTATTAAATTTTTTTTTAAAATTATATGTAATTCACAAGTACATTGCTGTCCAGAAGAAAATACTATGCTATAATAATTATATGCATGCTAAAAGTTTATTGTTAATTATTAAATGGACTGGTGATTGATAATATCATATGTTTATGTGTTATGTTTTCATAGGATATTATATTGTTCATTTACTGAGTTGTAGACTCACCCCTCTGCATTATTTTTCAGGATTAAAAGAAATTAGTCGGTCTTGAAGAAATATTTGCATCAGATACACTAGTATTGTGTCAGGTGGGTCAGCAGGAGGTCATCCTCAGTTTTTCTTGAACATCGCATGTTTAGTGAATTTTCATAGCTTGTATTAAGGCTAGCGCATTGTATAAATATAATATAAATAAAGTTGTGAACTGCTTGAAGCTGTGTGCTTGTTGGTGTGTGATATGTGTTACATATGTGGAATTGTGAGTTAAAAATTTGATATTAATAAATATGTTATGTGTTAGTCACATGCATACAATGTATGCTTGACATCCTTAACAGGTGTCACACTGGTGTTGCGAAATTAACATAAAGAACAAGAGTAAAATAGAAAAAAAAAATTAGACACATAATTTAACGAGGTTCAGTAATGTGCTTACATTCTCGGGAGCGAGCATTGGAGTTTTTTTATTATTCAGAATAATCATCTCTAGGTTTACAAATATATGTTATATATATAGCAATACATGTACGGTACAATTTATAAAATTATCCTTGTACCATACCGCGGGGTCGTTGCCCTCGCACCCTTAACCCATATAACCGTAACCCCACAATTAAACCAAGAAACCCCTCAAAAGACAAATGATGTTGCTTCACTCTTTGCTTACACTTCGTCACTCCACTCCACTACTCTCCAGCATCTGTCCACTTACTACTACATATGAGCCATACACAACAATCTCTACCTTGGCGAATATCAAGCCGCTTAGGAGATAAATCTTGAAGTTTCTCACATACCAATGGGTTGGGGTGAACATGCTTCTTTAACAACTAGCAACATTCAAAAAGTCTAAGTAATGCTTGAACCTGTCACTAGTAACAGGCTTTGTCAACATATTAGTTGCATTCTCAGAAATGTGAATCTTCTGTAGCAATATCTGACCAGATATAATCAACTCCCTGATCTTGTGAAACCTCACATCAATATGTTTTGTCCTAGCATGATACACCTAATTCTTTGCCAAATAAATGGCAATCTGACTATCACAATGCAACTAAACTCCACCTTACTCAATACCCAGTTCCTTTGCTAGTCCTGTAAACCATAATACTTCCTTAGCTGCTTTAGCTACTACCATATACTCTGCTTTAGTTGTAGATAATGCCACTATAGACTGAACTGTGGATTTCCAACAAATAGGCTCTCCTGCAAGAGTAAACACATACCTTGTTATAGACCTCCTATCATCCATATCACCAATATAATCTGAATCCACATATCCCATAACTGAAGGATCACCCTGCTGACTACCAAACATGATGCCATAACCTGTTATGCCCTTTACATACCTAAATATCCATTTGACTGCTTCCCAATGCTATTTGCCTGATTTTGACATAAACTTGCTGGCTTGATTAACAGCTTGAGCCAAATCAGATCTAGTGCAAACCATTTCATACATCATGTAACTAATTGCATTGGCATATGGTATTTTTTCCATGTCTTCAATTTCTCTATCTGTCTTTGGGCACTGACCTAAGGAAAGTCTGAAGTGATTCGCCAATGGAGTACTCACTGGTTTAGCACTGCTCATCCCAAATCTGTCTAACACCTTTTCAACATAGTTCTACTGAGATAACCATAATTTTCTTAAGCCTCTATCCTTGTGTATCTCCATCCCAAGGATTTTCTTTGCAGCACCTAAATCCTTCATGTCAAATTCTTTCCCTAACAAGGCTTTCAACTCAATAACATCATGCCAACTCTTAGTAATAATGAGCATATTATCAACGTGTAGTAGCAAAAAACATAAAATGAACCATCATCAAGGCATTTAACATGAACATAACAATCATACTCACAATGCCTGTAGCCAGTCCAAATCATATAAGAATCAAGCTGCTTGTACCATTACCTTAGAGACTGCTTTAACCTATATAAGGACCTTTTCAATTTGCATACCAAATGTTCCTACCCAGGTTGGGTGAACCCTTATGGCTGCTTCATATAAATTTGCTCCTCTAGGTCACCATGAAGAACAAGCTATCTTCACATCTATCTACTCTAAGAGCATATCCCAACTAGCTACCAAAGCTAACACTACCCTGATAAAAGTATATCTAACCACAGGGGAGAAAATCTCATCCTAATCAATCCCCTTCTGCTGTGAGTACCCTTTTGCCACTAACCGAGCTTTGAACTTTTTTCCTTCTTTTTCTGATACTGCTGGCTTCTTCTTGTAGACCTATTTGCACCATATAGCCTTCTTTCCCTCAGGTAGTTGAGCAAACTCCCAAGTCTAATTTTTTATGCAAAGATTCTATCTCCTCTACTATAGCACCCATCCATCTATCTTTTTCCTCACTAAGCATAGCTTCCTGAAAAGCTTATGGATCTCTACTGTTAACAAGGAGAGCAAAAGAAGCCAAATCTTCATACCCAAATCTACTTGGAGGCTTTATGGTGTATCTCTCTCTGTCTTTGACTATACTGTATTGTTATTCTTCACCTGAAGTGGAGCTTGAAAGTCTTGAACTAGAACTTTCAGTCCTTTTATTGTCTAAGACTTATGGTTCTTAATTCACTTGCACTACCTTTTAACTAGAACTATTTCCATCACCTGCTGGCATATGACTTTTATCTTTCTATTATAATATAGATTGCTCATCAAATATTGCATCCTTGCTGATCATCACCTTTTTTGCAACTGGATCCTAAAACTTATATTCTTTTACACTTTTCATAAAGCCTAAGAAAATACACTTCTTGGACTTTGGATCAAGTTTAGACCTCTTATTACCAGATATATACACATAAGCAGGACAACCAAAAATTTTTAAATTACCAAGATCAATTGGTTTACCTATCCATACACATCATACCTCTTATGCAACCTTTCCACCACCCAATGATGCCTGTGGTGATCTGTTTATGAGGTAGCACACCATACTCACAGCTTTTGCCCAAAAACTCTTAGGAAGCCCTGCATTCAGTCTCAAACACTTTGCCTTTTCAGTAATGGATCTGTTCATCCTCTCTGCCACACTATTTTATTATGGTGTCTTCTAAACTGAAAAGTGCCTTTGAATAACATGCTCCTTACAAAAATTTTAAAACTGTGAATCTATGTATTCTGTCCCATTGTCTGATCTCAGATATTTGATCTTTCTCCTTGTCTGGTTTTCCACCTCTACTTTCCATTGCTTGAACTTAGCAAAGACCTTAGATTTCTGTTTCAAACAATACACCCAAACTTTTTAAGAAAAATCATCAGTAAAAGTGACAAAATATTGAGACCCACCCAATGACAATTCTCTAGTAGGCCCCCATACATCGGAATGCACATAATCAAGAATTCCTTTAGTTGTATGTTGACCAGTCATAAATCTAACTCTAGATTGTTTCCTAAGCACACAAAACTCACAAAATTCTAATTTATAACTTTTAGTAGCCTTTAATAGATTTTTTTATGCAATTTTATCATCCCATGCTCACTAAGACGGCCTAGATGCATATGCCACAATTTTGTACAATCATCATTATCAGACTCAACTGCTGTAACTCCACATACAGTAGTATTCCCTAGCAGTTTATAAATATTTCCCATGGTTCGTTTCCCTTTCATCATAATCAATACACCTTTAGTTACTCTAAAGATATCCCTATCTTCATCAGATCTATAATTAAAACCATTAACATGTAATGTGCCTAGGGAAATCATATTCTTTCTCATGTCTAGTATATGCCTAACATCATATAATGTCCTAACAACACCATCATGCAACTAAATTTTAATGGTTCCTATACCAGTAATAACACAAGTTTTATCATCATCTAAATGGACAGAGCCAAAAGAACCTTACCTATATGAGGTAAACCACTCCTTATTAGGTGTCATGTGATAAGATGGTGCTGAATCAAGAAACCATGCATCCACGTACTGATTTATTGAAACAACTAATATATCTCTATCACTGAAGTCTAAATTATCATTCTGAACCACATTTGCAAATTTTGACGAGTCTTCATTCTTTTTGCCGTCATTCTCCCCTCTTTGTCTTAGACAGTCTTTCTTCATATGTCCATAATCCTTGCACTTATAATATTGCACTGCTTTTCTAGGTCTAGATTTTGACATAGACTTTTCCCTTGTAGTACGTTCTCTACCTTGTCTCCTACCATGTTCCAGATTTCCCCTCATAACCAAGCCTTCACCGTGAGATTCTTCACTTGCATTCTGTTTTAGTTAGTTAAGAGCCAACAATGCTGCAGTAATCTCCTCTAAGCTAATGGACTGTTATCCATATGTAACCAAGTGTTTATAGGATGGCGGTAAAGAACACATCAGTATAATTGTCTTTGTCCTTGTCCTCAATCTTCACATCAACCCTAACCAAATCTGTGATTATTTGATTGAAAATATTGACATGTTATACCAAATTCGAACCCTCCTGCATCTTTAGCCATACAACCTTTGCTCAAGATACAGGTTGTTCATGAGCGATTTGGACATATACCGACTCTCCAGTTTTTGCCATACCTCTCCCGAAGATTTGATGTCCATGACTTGGTACATATTCTCATATGTCAGGTATAATCATAAAATTCCCACAGCCCGCTGTTGTAACTCCTCCCAATCTAGGTCATCCATGCCTGCTGGTTTCTTGGCCCGCAGTGCCTTCAAAATCTCTTACTGCGCCAATAAATCTTTTAGTCGTGTCTACCATAATTTGAAGTTACTGGTTCCATCAAATTTACCCACTTCAAATTTTGCTCTTGAATTGAGAGCCATCGCAACTGTTCTGGTACCAAGTATTGCTAAATTAACACAGAGAATAAAAGTAAAATAGAGAAGAAAACAAAAAAGAAAAATAGACACAGAATTTAACGAGGTTCAATAATGTACTTATGTCCTCGGGAGCGAGCCGCTGGAGTTTTCTTATTCTTCAGAATAGTCATCCATAGGGTTACAAATACATGCTATATATATAGCAATACATGTACGGTACAATTTACAAAATTATCCTTGTACCATTCCGTGAGAAAACCCATCTAACCGTAACCACCCCATAATTAAACCGGGAAATCCTTCAAAGGACAGATGTTGTTGCTTCACTCCTTGCTTATGCTTCGTTACTCCACTTTGCTACACTTCAGCATCTGTCCATTTACTACTACATATGAGCCATACACAACAACTGGTCTACTATATTTCTTGCTAACAATAAGAGAACGTCATTATTTTTTTAGCATCAAGGTAATGGTTTCACCAACAACTCCTTTAGATGTCACTTGGGGAACTGCTGTATGTATTTACTAAAATCTTAATAGTTAAAACATTTAGTGTCATTTACCCATGAAGAGGTAATCGGTAGAAAAATAAAGTGGACACTTTCTATTGGTATAAATGAAAATGAGAGGAAATTTGTGCTTTGGAAGAAGTTATAGAACTCCAATAACAACAACAGAAACCATGCAATTCAACAAAAACCACCAAATTTTGTCAAAGTTTCAGAGCAGAGTGCATAATTATCAAGTCTGCTGCAAATCAAGCAAGAATTGGCACCAATAAAAGAAAGGCAATTACCAAGCCCACCACTAGAGCTACCACCGATAGTCTTGCCTCCTTCTAAAGAAGCAAATCAAAATAAATTGTTGCCCAAATTTGTTCTTCTACCACTACCACCACTCCCATCAAGGATGTGTGTTGGATCAAAATCAGTGTGTCATGTGCTAGAAGTTATGTAGTTCTATCGTTTGCTTACAAAAAAAATGCACAAGTGGAGAACAAAAGCTTCTGCAATTGATTCTCAAATCAAATCGAAGAAGAAGAAGAAAATGAAATGATCAAAATGAACTCATAATCAAACACAAATAAAAGAAAAAAAACCAAGTAAAGAGATGGGTAGAAATTAAAAGAGATCTATGAAATTATGGTGGATCTATGACATTAAAAGGATGGGGAGGAGGTGGAGGTCAAGATGATGTTGAAGAAAGGAAAAAAAAAACAAGGAAGAACAAAAAATACAAGAAAGAAGAAGAGGCAAGGAAGACGAACACAAAAAAAAAAAAAAAAAAAAGAAAGATGAAAAAAATACACGTGTAATTTTTTAACAAATTAGGATACAAGTGTAATATTTTAGAAAAAAGAGACATTTGATGTTAATGTCTCCTATTTTTTGGTTATTTTTGTAAAAACCAAATAAAAAAGTTAGAGCCCTAATTTTAATCAAAGTTATTTGTTATACATAATAAAATAGAAATGATTCAAAAGCAATTCCTACGCATCACCAGCAAATGAATATATATATATATATTTATTTTTAAGAATAATCATATTTATTGTTAATTCTGCGACACAAAATTAATTATCACTTAAGTCTTAAGATAGTCCTTGATTTTCTATGGCTTTGTCATAAACACTCACGGTCCATGTTGCCGGGAAGCGGATAACAAAAATAATGATTGTTGGCGCGGGCCCGTTAAGGAAGTGGATAATAACAAAAAGGGAGGGTTGTATTGTTACCAAAAAGTCACATCAAAATGAAATTGCCTCCATGAATTTCAGAGGCAATTTCGTCCAAACATTTAAAAAACAAAATAATACATTGCTCTATTTTTATTTAAGTTTGTGTTGGTACATTTATTCGTATTAAATCAGTTTTTTAAATTTTTTTTATTATTTTAATAATACTGCTCAAGTCAAATTAAAAATAAATTCTTGATAGAAATAATTTAAATAAAAAAATAAAATGCAATAAACTGCATAATCTAATAGTTGTAAAGGTTAATATATATTCTCTCCGTCTATTTTTAATCATTATTTTATATTAAATTTTTTATTTTAATTTATTTAATATTTTTAATTATTAATATATTTTAACTATTTTTTTTATCATATTTTTATTTCTATATATACTACTTTTAAAAATATATAAAATTAATAATTACTTGAAGAAATTATTATATATTAATTATAATTTTTTAATCTGTATGCATATAGATAATTAAAAAATAGCCGAAGAAGTATATCACATCACATGCATATAACTCAGGGGAAATTTTAGGTTGCGTATGAACGTTATATGTTTTTTCAGAACCTGGCAGGACCGCCTTGAAAAAACTCTTTCGTTAAATAGTCTCTGTCCATATTATCTCTTAATTTGATGATGACTTGCTCCCATTTAAGTCGCGTTGAAGCCCCTTTAAAAGGTCATCAGAATAAACAGTCCACCAACAACCAATCCATAGTTACAGGAACCAAAATATTTTTTTTTTTAAAAAAAATGGGTATCTACCATACAGCAGCCTTGGTTTTAGCCTTGGCTTTTGCATTTCTAAATGGTGAATTTGCACAAGATGCTATTGTTCCAGCTATTTTTACATTTGGTGACTCTGCTATGGATGTTGGCAACAATGACTATCTTCCCACTGTTTTTAAGGCCAATTACCTTCCTTATGGAAGGGACTTTGCAAATCATAAGCCCACAGGAAGATTCTGTAATGGCAAATTAGTATCCGACATAACAGGTAGTAGTCAAGAAGCTCCCGTACGTTTTTATCTACAAAACTGAAAATTCTTGAAACTTATTAAATAGCTACTTCTGCACGCCAATAATTTTTCTTTTTTTTTTTGGCAGCTCAAACTTTGGGTTTCAAGACTTATGCACCAGCATATCTCAGTCCATATGCATCCGGAAATAACCTTCTTATTGGAGCTAGTTTTGCATCAGCTGCATCTGGTTACGATGATAAAGCTGCCATGGCTAACGTAAGCATTTTTATCTTCAGATCTATCGTTTTTAATCCTTCAATTCTTTGACAGCATCCGTGCTGTGTTTGCAGCATGCTATTACATTGCCTCAACAGCTGCAGTACTTCAAGGAATACCAGACTAAGCTAGCCAAGGTGGCTGGTAGTAATAAATCTGCATCCATAATAAAAGATGCATTGTACTTACTAAGTTCAGGCACTGGAGATTTCTTGGTGAATTACTATGTCAATCCTCGGTTGAACAAAGCCTACACTCCTGATCAATATAGCTCATACCTTGTCAGATCATTTTCAAGATTTGTTAAGGTAAGACTATTGTTCCTGAATGTTCTATATTGACCCTGTACGGAGCTTGAAAATTCAATTATAGAGGACATAAAAAATGTTTTACAAAAGAACCAAAAAAAAAGGTAATGGTTTGTATGGTTTTGTTTGTTTTATAAACAGGATTTGTACGGGTTGGGGGCAAGGAAACTTGGGGTAACTTCGCAACTGCCATTGGGTTGTGTTCCTGCAGCTAGAAACTTATTTGGTTCTCATGAGAGTGGTTGTGTCTCCAGGATCAACGCTGATGCCCAGAACTTTAACAAGAAGTTGAACTCGACTGCTGCAAATCTCCAAAAGCAACTTCCTGGTCTCAAGATTGTTGTTTTTGACATCTTTAACCCAGTCTATGATCTTGTTAATTCTCCTTCAAAAAATGGTATACCTCTATGTAGAGGCAGCTTAAAGTATTTTATGATTGATAAGAATTGAATTACTGAACCATCTTTTTCTGTTATTTTTGGTATAGGTTTTGCAGAAGCAAGAAGAGGCTGTTGTAAGACAGGGACTGCACATGTAGTGACAAATCCATTGCTGTGTAATCCAAAGTCTTCAGGAATTTGTCCCAATGCTACTCAGTACGTATTCTGGGATGGTATCCATCTATCAGAGGCCGCCAATCAGTTTCTTGCAGATGCACTTCTTGTTCAGGGCTTCTCCCTGATTTGACAATGGCAGATAAAATTATAAATTATCGTTGTAAAATGTTCCTCGAGTGTGCCACTACCTAGTTCTACTGCAGTTTTAATCAGAAAGAGCCGCAAATGATTGTCCTGATTTTCTTTTTCTTGCTCTTTTCACCCATGGCTTTCAGTTTTTTTATTGTGGTTTATTGAAAAAAGGATCTTGGCTAACTCTAACAAGGCAGAGTAGTTAAAAGATATAGATTGACAACGCAATGAAAAATGATTCCTTTCAAGCAGACAAAATACAGTTTAGACTGCCCACCAATTTTAAGATCGTATCATTACAAACACCTACATCTAACAGCAACTGCCAAAAACAATTGTAGTGTGAGCATGTTAGTAAGTGGAAGTGCCACTCACTGGTAGTTAAAGCAGCAAGCAGCTGTCTTAGGCATAGCCGCAGCGTCATCATCTACTTTCTTCAAAATGTCGACCTCCTTCAGCACTCGAGAGATCCTGTTAGGTCTTAAATCCAATGAACTTGAGGAGTTAGAGTTGCTCGTCTCTGATAGCATTCCAGCAGTATTTCCTGAATGGCCAGGCTACAAAAATGCATTCAATTGATTATTAGACACCATATCACAGAGACTGAGCCAATATTTCTAGAATAGTTTACTTAGGAAATCAACAAACCTGAAGATTTTCAACATGGGGATGAAGATTCCTAGTGAATTTCTTGAACTTATCAGAAGATTTTGCAGTAGCTGGTAATCTCTCTAGATCATTTTCAGCAACTGCATATTTGTTCTTCGGACTTTTTGCATAGCTATGTACTTGAATCCCAGTACACCCATGGTTCAAATCTCGGCTAGAAAGATTAGAAGTAGCATGTTTAACAGCCTGCAACACAGAAGGCAGGGAGCAAATCAGCAAATGAAATAACAGCACAATCCTCAACTTTTACTCAAATAATCAGGGCTAGGAAATGAATTGGAGATATGTTTAGATTTTGTTCTATAAAGGTTTTATATAAACAATAATCAATCCTATTCCTGTGTTTGATAATCGCAGCATAACATGAGACAGACTGCATTATGGCATATCATTTTCTCCAAAGAGACAAAAGTGATATTAAAAGTGCAGAATTGAAGGCAATTTCTTTTACTTGATTAAGGAAGATGGAACATACAGGCAGTTGACAGGACCCATTTGCGGGCTTCTGAGAGTTCTGACACATTTCTGGCATTGGAACCTATCGTTTGGAAGCATACAAGAGTAACAAGTGGATTACATAAAGGTCTATAAAAGAAAACCCAGTTGCAGAAAGGAGAATTCTTACATATGCAGGAAAGTATTTATGGGAACTTCGTGCTGCATAAAGACCCTGGAACTCTGTATTTACACCAAGACTTTGATACGGGGATGTATGTTGCAGGAAAGGGAATGGTGTGGGACAAGGAGAGAAATTGGGATAAAATGTGTTGATTGGAGGAGATGGAGCAACACTACTGTCAGAGAGATATGGTGGCTTAGATTGGCACTGTGCAATGTACTTCTGCAGTGTCAGTTGGCGATCTCTTTTGCTTTGCGCGATTGCCACATAGAGAGACTTACCTTGAAACATGGTTCCTGGGGAAATAACACCAGGTTAGATATAAGGAAACTAATTATCTTCCTAAAAATAGAGGCACAATAAAAGACTTGGGGATTTAGCTAACCATTCAGAGCATTCAAAGCTTTCCTTGCTTTTTCAGGATTTGAGAAACACACGAAACCAAATCCCCTGCTTACACCATTATCGTAGCGCATCACTTTAGCTGAAACTATCTTTCCATTAGAGATGAAAAGTTCTTGTAACTGTTTATCATCAACACATACAGCAAGATTCTTCACATAAAGATTTGAGGCCTTAAACTTCTCCATTTGACTCTTGAAATTGTCCTTATATTCATGAAGTAATATCTTTTCTCTCTCAGCTTTCTTCTGGGCTCTTCCTACAAATAAAGTCCTGGAATCTGATTTACGCACAAATTTTATATGTTAAAAGAAGTTGATCCAGACATCATTAATGGACTGAAATCATTAATAGACAACAGAAAAAGAGAGGAACAGGTCCAGAAATGTAAACAGATTCAAAAATCTACCTAGTTGAGAACCATTCAGAGCATCAACAGCTTTCCTAGCATCATCTGGTGACCTAAAGTTGATGAATCCAAACCCTCTGGATTCCCCCTTCTGGTCCTTTATGATGACAGCACTACTAACCTCCCCAAATGCCGAAAATGTCTTTTCAAGGGCATCCTGTGTCATATCCTTTGCCAGATTTTTAACATAAAGATTTGTAAATTTTTGTTCTTCACAAGATGCGGAAGCTATCCTCTCACTTTTCTTCACAAATTGCGAGACATGCCTTAGATAAACATAGAACACAAGGATTAGCAATAACTAGATAAGCCAACCTTTAACAATCAACAAAAGTGGAGAGGAATGCATGAAAGGAAAGAAAAAGGTAGCAGAATTTATGTGCACGTGAAAAATAAGCCTTCTATGTTCTAGTTCCATCACATGCAGCAAAACAACCAAGAAACAATTAACAAAAAGAAATGCAGTTCAGCAGCGCTTGGTGTTATGCACATGCATCAGAACATCCAAATCTCTGCATCTTTGGTGGCTTAAAAATGCATTTGGTAATATATAATTCATCAGGTAGCTAGCCAAACTCCACTACGGTGCAAGGCAACTTCTGTTGTCTAGGAAATTCTGCCATGTAAAACATCCGGTGCTTATATTAACAAAAGTCTTCTCCAATCAACAAACGAGAAATCCAAGCACCAAGTGTTTACTATAGAAAACCAAAGGCGCACAATTAAAAACGAGGAAGCATTAAAGAGCATGGAGTCAACAAGACATACAGCAACAGCAGTTACAATGTGTAAAGAAATGAATAAAGTGACTAAGTACACAACACTCACAATTTCTTTCCATTAACCAGAGTATCATGTAGAGTAGTTTGAGCAGCCAAGGCAGCAATCTCTGAATCAAACTGGACAAACCCAAAACCCTTACTGGTGCCATGTTCTTCAACAACTTTGCAAGAAAGTATAGTTCCAAATTTGGAAAACATGAACTGCAAGCCAGCACTGTCAATTGAAGCATCAAGATTTTTCACATAAAGATTACCAGTGCCACTCCTAGCAGAAGGGTTTCTTTGACACCACATTAACCTCATAGGTTTGCCCTTCAAGTATGTGTGATTCAGGAAGCACAGTGCATTGTATGCTGTTCAAAATGGAAAAGAAAACACACTGCTATAAGAATCAACGCAGAACTAGTAAAGACTAATAAAAGGCTTGCGTTAAGATGAAAAGTCAGGCTATTGTTTCCAATATTCATTTTCTTTGTAAAGAAATAGAGCCAAAACTATCTAACACCATGATCAAGTAAAATCTAATAAATAAACCATCATATCATGATGTAGAGATAAATGCATGCAAGATTGGGCATAACAGAGCCAAAAACTCCCAAATCAGAAGCACTGGGGACCAAAAAACAACTACATTAAAGAAATACTTTTTTGACAAAGAAATCGATTATGGTGAAGTAAAAGGAACAGAGGTCCAATATGTTACCAGAGAAAAAAGAAATAAAATTCAGGTGCTAAAAAGAAAGGATACAAGAAATGATGTTTGATAAAGAAACAGAGTAGACAAGAAAGCTACAGATAAGAAAAGGAAACGCCAAAAAAGACACATAAAACCACAAACATATCAAAGCATACATAAAGCAAGAAAAGAAAATACCTCCTGAGCCCAAGAACGCAACAAAATAAACACAATTACATGTAAAGAAAACTCGAGAAAGAAATCCCCATTAAAAAAGATACAAAACCCACGAAATTCCATTCTTAAAGCATTAAAAGAAAACACATTTTCACGCGTAACTGATAGAAAGTACATAAAATGATCATAAAATGTAAAAGAAAAGCCTACAAGAAAAATGGTGGTTTGATAAAAGAAACAGGGGAAACCACAAGAAAACCAAACAAATGTTAAAGAAAAGATGATTATACCATGAAAGTGAGAGTAGAAGTTGACATAACCATAACAGAGAGATCTTCCGGTGATATAGCAACGGCAAATATGAGCAGAGAAAACGGAACCCATTGAAGAAAAGACGGTCTTGAGGTCCAACTCTGTTACACCTGGGTCCAAATCACCAACGTACAGTGACATTCTTCGAGGATCGCCTGGTGGTACTGATGGATTTAGTGACAGTTGTGTCGTTGCCACCGTTGATGATTTTCTTGATTTCAAAGAACAAGAAGCAGAGAGAAGAAAAAAATGGCTTTTCTATTGGTCGGTTATGCAGAGGAGACACAGAGAGAGTGAGCGAGCGAGTGAAAGAGGAGGGAAATTGTTGTTTGTTATAACGGTGCCTGGCTGCGTGCTCTTGTGGGTTTTGCAGGTGTTATTATTATACTACTCGCTGCGTGTATTATCAAGTCAAGTACTCGTGTTATTTTGATGCCAAGTATCGACAAAGGGCCCACAAATGTTTAGAACGACATCGTTTTTGTTGGTGTGAAAAGCTTTAGTAGACGGCTGTAATAGCAGCTGTGATTTTTTATGAAACCGGCTTCAACTTAGGAGGCAAGTCGCTTCAAAAAGTGGGCATATCTACAAGACTACAATAAGCAACTTCGTGAACAATTAGGATCTTTAGACCCATCAAGGCTAATATCTTTTCTTTTTATATTTGCTCAACTTCTATTGTTTTTTAGTAATTTTCCTAGCAATTTTGCCATTTAAATTTTTCACAAATGTGTACAATTATAAATAAGTAATTTGATATCTATTAATATATTAAAAAAATCTCTCTCTTATAGTTTCTTTTCTCATTTTCTTCTTTTGGACACTGATTCATTATTATTTTCTCTTGATTAAAAGAGATCAATTTCTGATCATTTTTGTTTTGGCCAAAAATTGATCCTCTTTCTTTTTGCTTTATATATATTCGGTCTCTTTATGAAAATAAATGGGAGTTTTTGTAACTCTAGGGTTGAATCTCTTTTTTGACCTCTTTTTGTGAGAATTTTGTTCTCCTTCCGTAGGAGTTTTAAGGGTTTACAAGGAAGAAACTATTTTTGGACTCATAGATATGGAGAAGAAGACAACTTTTATGCTGAGGAAATTCTTGATATGGTCTATCCATTATTCAAGATTTTCTTGATCGATTGCAAAATAAATTTTGCCAAGCCCATTAGTTCGCTGAGGATGCTGAAACATTGATTCGATTTACCATTTGAAGTTCAAAGTTCTCCAGATTTGACTATCTCTTTTATCAAATTATATATCTTCTTAATGAGGCACCGTCAGTGTGTTTGTGGCTTTATTTTCCTTATGTACTTTTATTTTTGTTGTAAAAATTTTACCATCTTTCTCGTATATTGCCTCTTTAATGATAATTTCTAGCTGATAAAAAAGATAACTATTAATATATATAAACTTGAAAACGCCAATTTTAATGTAGCGCAACAGTACACTTTTTTGGACTCCAATTTTGCTTTATTTACGTTAATTTGCCATTACATCGTGGTTTTTGTTAATTGACTTTTTTGTCCCTTCGTTTTAAATTTTACTGTATCACTACAGTACATTTTAGATCTCCAATTTTGCTTTTTTTACGTTAATTGCCACTGCATCTTGGATTTTTGTTAAATTGACTTTTTTGCCCCTATTTTTAACCATTCCCAGAAAAACGACGTCGCTTTAGTCCTGGAAAACATCCTGCCATCATTTTCAAAACTGCCCCCATATATCTTGCTGTTCAGTGTCATTTCAGCGTTTTTTTAGTCAATTTATTTTTATTTTTTGTTGGCTTATATTTTTATGGATATTTTTTACACTGAGTTTGTTTCTTTGTTGTTAGTTTTTTTACAGTGAATTTTGTTAAATTTCTGGAATTTCTTATTTTACTTTGTTGAGATTTCGTTAATTTTGAATAATATGATTTGCTGGTCACCCAGAAAAAATTGCTATTGTTTTTTTGGTTGTACTATAATTTGCCAAAATATTTTGCTTCAATTTTGAAATAGAGCTTTGACGATCGTTGATTTTGCAAATTAAGAAAAAACATCCTATTATTTTTTTCCTATTATTTTGTTAATCTGTCGAAATCGAAATATTTTGCTGTAATTTCAAGATGATTTTTGGGAATTAAGGAAAAATATCCTATTATTTTTTTCCTGTCATTTTGCTAATTGGTAGAAATCAAAATATTTTGATGTAAATTTATGATAGATGTTTAGGAAGTTTAGTGGTTGCTCCAAGTTAATTTTGTATTGATTAAAGTATATATAGAAACAAAGAGCAAAACCTGCATTAACACTGATTATCAAATGTTAATTAATTATTTGCAATTTATATATGTCTATTTTGTTTGTTTCTGTTTTTTTTTTTTCTTAAAGAAGCATAACACTTTTGGGCTGAACTTTGAATGGCTATCCGCTGTCTTTATATATAGTTCTGAATATGTTTATGTTGCGCGTACATATCTATATATATTTTCACTCATTCATTGTATCTGAACGTTACATGCAAAATGACCCAGGGAACTATAGAGTTTGTGTCTCAATCCATTATTTCTTACAATTGAAATTGAAAAAATTATCAAGTTAAAATGGATGGCATATTTTAAAAAATATTTTAGAAAAATATTTTAAAATATCTATATTGTTGGAAATATTATGAGTTACGTACTATAAAAATTTCATTTAATTAAGTTTAATAATATATTATTGAAAAAATGTCATTGAATTTAAGTTAGTTGCTTTTTTGAAAATATCTATAAAAAAAATTGAACAATTTAATTTTAATTGATTGTATTGAATATTTTAGAGGATTAGGCGGTTGCATTTTTTTCCCTTCTATGTAATGCAAGTAATATTTTTTTGAAAAATATAAAATTTTTATAGATTTTTCCTTTTTCTTTTTAAATGTATGTTAGTTTAATTTATTATAATTTGGATAGATTTGTGTAGTAGATCTGTTATATTATAATTATTATATAATGCAGTAGTATTGTAATTTCTTTTTGATTTTTTATCTAAAAAATATTTATTTGAATTCATATCCTTATATTTGTTTGACATCATTTTAATAATCATAAATTATATATGTCGAATATTGCCCGCAGTGATGTCAAAAGATACCTCGCACCTTGCTAATATTAATAATTAGGATAATTATTATTATTGTGAGTAGCCATGTATATATTGACGTCATTACTTGCGACAATTATTTTTTTTTCCTTCATTTTTACAAACTACATTATTAAAAAAATAAAAAAATTATTTATAAACTACAGATGTTTAAACCATTGCATAACTGGTTTATCCAGATGCACCTTAAATTTTAGATTAAAAAATTAAAGAAATTAAAATTTTTTAAAAAATAAATATTAATTAATATTATTGTCCCTAAAATTTTTTTATCCGATATCGCACCTCACAGTGCCTATCATAGTTGTAGGCCTTGTGATTGTCGCCAAAAAAAGAAATGGCAGTCATTACTCGAGGAGGTTTTGAAGAAAAGCCATGGAGTAACTATTGCATTCATATATCTCATCTAAATTGAAGAAACTTTGCAAGAGACGTTGACATTGTGTTTGTGGCATGACAAATAAAAATCTTTGCCATTCACCTCACAAATGCTTCCATTTTTTGTGAAATATAAATTTCTATGGTATATGATGTTACTTTGCTATAATTAATGTACTGTTTACTAATGGCTTGGTGAGAGTATACATCAACTATTGTGAAGTTGTACGTCGAAATGCCCCAAATGAATCAACTGATACCGACTTCTTATGCATTTTTCTTGTTCTATTTCCAGAGTCTTTCAACACTTCCGCAAACTTCAACAATTCAGCTTTCTCAGGAGAGAAGGAGCCTCCCTCAGGATGATTGTCCAGAGACGAATGGCTAATTGTACCAGATAAAAATCGCCTGTGCCTGTAAGAGGATCCAATGTCGCTATGTCTCCCATTGATTTCCACATCCTTCATTTCGTCCATTCTTGGATTCTTTGCTCCGTGGAAATCCACAGCATATCTAGAAAAATTCCCAGGTATATCCAGAGATAGATTTTGTGCTCTGCTATGTTGCATATCGCTGGCAGCATATGTTGCTGTTGATACACCTGAACTGCCATTTGGAGAGTCACTATCCTCTGCTCCTACAGTTTTGTCCATTGATGACCCATGATTATGGTGATGAACATCTTTTCCCCGGATCAGTCTCCTTAGCTTGTGAAAAAATTTGATTTTGTTGGAATCATTTGTTTTTGGTGAAACCACAGAATCATCAAAGTCTCCTGAGTCTATAACATAGGACGTATGAGACGACGACCACTGATCAGACTCAAAATCCATAATGCTGATGCCCTTCTCCCTCATCTCTTCAGAATTTGCATATTCAAGTATTAGCTGCTTTGCTTTCCCCTCAGACTTGGGACTCAGGGATTTACTTAGATCTCTGGCAACTGTTTTGCCATGAGTAGGCTGGAAATTACGCAATTCATATCTCAAGCACGCATTTATCCAACGTAGATAGACTAATTCTTCACAATCATTACATCGGTCTGCATGGAGTCGTTCGACTTCATTAGCCAAGTGTTCATTTTCCTGTTTTAACTTGTTGCTAAGTTCTCTTAGTGTTTCCACCTGCAACAAGATGCACCTAAGATGTAAATACAAGAGAATAATACTGTATCTAAAGAAAAGATAAGGTTTGAACAACCGAATTACCTCTGGATCTTCAAGAACAGAATTTGCAAGGAGTTGGGTGGACTCCAACTTATGAGCCAAATCAGAATTTTCTAAATTCAATCTCACGTTAGACTTCCTTAAATCTTCTGCCTCAGCCTCCAAATCTTTGAGTCTCTGCAACTTCAGCTGAATATCTGAATCAGTTGCAGCAGCCTTGAGTTCTTCCTCTTGCAACCTAGTTACTCTTTTTTTAAGGGCTAAGATATGTTCTCTATTCTGCTCAGCTTCAGACTTTAGCCTTTTCCTCAACAATTTAATTTTTGCTCTTGCAGCATCAAGCTCACAAACAATTTTTGCATGATCAGCAATTTGTTCCTGTAGTCTTTGATTATCTGCCTGCAATGACTCGATCTTGAGAGTTAAAAGCTTTGTTTCCATATTGCTTAATTTTAGACGATTCTGCAACTCCATCATAGCCGTTTCTTGCTCTTTAATGCCGTAAAACTCAAGCAGCTGGAATTCTAAGTTCTTTTCCCTCTCTCGAAGCATTCCAATCATGGCCTTAAGACGTCTAATCTCTTCCTCATAATCATCCTTTTCCAGAGTTCTAATTGCTCTTGGAGTTTCCATGTCCGACCTCGGTAATTCTAGGTCCCTTTTTGGACACATGCCAGCACTGGCGGTAGTTAAGTCAAATTCATTCACAAGATCATTAAATTCTGGCAAGAGGTAGCCATCTTTATCTCCATTGTTTCTACTGCTTGGAGACGGTATAAACGCAGGATTATCAATGGCAACCTTCGGCATGAATGCATCTTCCTGCTAGAGAGAATTGGAGAACAATTTTCATTTCTGTTAGAATCCAGAAAGAGTGATTCAACCAATTCCTTAAATCTCAAAAGATAGAAGCATTGCCGTCATATTCAGAAATTCATATTGAACAGTCACAAACATTCAGCAGTACGTCTTGGCACATCAACATATAAGATAATTTTATTTTATATCTTGAAAACAGCCATGACAACACTTATTGCAACAAAAGAGAAGGGGAAGGACGCAGACTAAAGACCTAAATGAGAACCATACCCCATCAGTATCATACAATAAGAAGACAAGCAGACATAACAATACAGAGGAACACAGTTTAATGTTTTGAAAAAGAAATTACTACACTTGTAACCAAATTGTGAATAACTTACATGTCTTTCTGCAGGGATACTCCTCGGACTGGGTGTGTTCTTCATTCCAGCTATCCCTCCATCCTTATCAACTTCACCTGTATTATCTGGAACACAATCAATATGCAGACACAAATATGAAAGCTTATCCCATGTCAAAATTAAAACGAGATAATCAACCAAAGGTGTGCACAAACCTGAAGGGGATAGGGAGTTAGGAGGTTTATCAAGTTTGGGTCTTCTGTTTTTCAAGTGAGAATAAAGAAATCCAGCGAAAGAAAGAGCTAACGCCACCCCGAATCTGACTAATATTGGCCTAATATCTTTCTTTTCTTTTGTCATCTTGTCAATTAAGACTTCTAATTGCATTTATATCATACAAGGAGAAAAGTAGATCATAGGTCTTCTTCATCATCCTCCATCTATAAGGCCAATAAAAGAAATACTGATGTCAACTATTAAATTGAGAAACAGAATAAGCAAAACCATATGCAATTAACTGATAACTTTATACAGAAGTAGGGACCAGAAATATGAAGAACCATAACATAGATAAGTAAAAGATGCAATCTTTAATTCTCAATATAGAAATTATTATCTGACCCAGTATCTATATATCTAAGCATAAAAAGATACAAATTCAAATCACCACGTCAAATTCTTCACATAAAGCTTGCATATTTAATGAAAAAAGATCAACACCATATTAAAGCATCAATAAATTGGAAAAAATTTTAAAATTCAAAACAAGAAAAACATTTGACCAAGCCCTTCTAGTTTAAACCAAATTCCAGGCATAGAAAGCTGGTAAAACGGCCAAAAAAGAAAAAGTTGACCCCATTACAGACCAAAGCAAAAAAAAAAATATATATATATCAAACAAGCAAACAAACACACAAAACAGAAACACCCATTTGAATAAAAACGCCAATTTTATTCCAAAACTACAATAAGGACCAACATAAAATAATCAACAATGAAGCCAAAGAGCTCAACAAAACCCAAAAACAATGAAAACCCAATTGAGATTCTGTTGATTTCAAAGAGATGGAGAGAACAGAAGACTTACTAGGAAAGAGAGATGCTGCAAAAGCATTGATTCTAAAGTGGGAATAAACCAAACAGTAACGCCTTTGATCGCAGTCTATAGCATCTGTTGAAAAATAATTCATTTGTTAATGTTTCTATTTCAGTTTTTGAAATTAAATAAAATATATACAAGCAGCCTGTTGGTGTGGGTTTTTGTCTTATGCCTCGTGATTGCGAATGCGACGTTCGATTCTGTAGATTTTGATTGCAAGTTGATCACGAAAAGAAAAGCTTAGAAGCTGAAAGAGATTAATTAGTTTTTAATTAAGAGTGTTAATTATATTTTATCTTTTTAAAACTGTAAGCTCTTAGTTGTTTTTTTAAATGATTTTCATATTTAGTAATTTTTTGCTCTGTTATTACTGTAGATTCTTAATTTTAGAAAAAAATAAAATTATAAAAACAAAAAATAAATTTTACATATTTAGTGTTTTGTTTGATTTTGTTAGATAATCTGTTTATTTTTCTTATCCAATTTCTAGATGGTGTCTAGTTATAAGTTGGTCCATGCAATAATTTTTCTTTTTTTTTTTTAGAAAAAGCAATAGTTTTACTTAATTTCTAAATATTGGAAACTTTTAAATGTTTTTATTGAACAAATCATAATTTATGTTGTAGTAAAATTAAATTTGGAAATTAAATGTAAAATTAAATATAAAAAAATAAATACTACAAGAGTTTATTTTTCTTTATAAATTTATTCACTTTAAATTTTAAATTTATCACAATTCTTATAACTATGGAATATCAAAAATATTATATATAAAAAAATTATTATTTATAAAATTTATTCCTTTTTTCCCGTTAAAAAAATAGATGAACAGAAGGACTAATTAAGCTGGTGTGGTGGCAGCTAAAATGACATTGTCACACTCATTCAAAATTTCTAGAATTAGCCACTAGTCAAGTTTAATTCATGATGATTTTTAATAAAGTAGGTTATTCAATTAAAGCCATCATTAAATTGTTGAGGAATGTAAATAGTGGCCTATAAAACACCAAATCATTCAAAATTATACAATGTGATGTTATATAGTAGTGTGGATTAAATTTATTTAAGAAAATTATTTTTTTTTCACTTAAATCTCTAAAAATTACTGATAATCTGATTTTCGGAACCCCAAATCCTGCAGTCAAACAATTAACAAAGATGCAAGGTGAGGTGTGAAGTTTTCCCACTAATCATCTGATGCTTAAGTCAGAGAGAGTAGAGAGAGAATTTAGAGAAATAAAGAGAGAGCAATAAGCTAAAAGAATAGAATAAATAGTTAATGGAAAATTGAGGAGTATCTATAGAGAGTGTAATACTCAAACCTGAGAGGAATAATATTCCTCTTTCGTATATAACTTGTTCCTAATTAGAGGTTTCCTTCCTACTCTGAAAAACTGTCCGATGCTTAAGTCAGAGAGAGTAGAAAGAGAATTTAGAGAGATAAAATAGAGAACAATAAGCTAAAGGAATATAATGAATAGTTAAGGGAGAAGTAAGTAGTATTTATAGAGAGTGTAATGCTCAAATCTGAGAGAAATAAAATTCCTTTTTTGTGTAGAACTTATTCCTATTTAGGAGGTTTTCTTCCTACTGTGAGAGTTTTCTTGATAAGGAACTTATTTTCCTATTTTAATTGTGTATTCTTATTTTGTAAATAAATTTTATTTAGGAAAATAAAATATTAATTAAATAAAAATATACCTAAATGTATCAATTACCTATTAAATTTTCTATAAGAGCATTATAAGTGATGAAGGATAAGTACCTATTTTTTCTTCTCCAAATTACCTTCTACAATATTGAAAAAATCGCTAAATATTTATTATATCTTTAAAATTATGCTTTATTTTATTTCAAATCTTAATGATCATCTAATGACCACATGTTGACAAATATGAAAATCACAGGATCACATCCATCTACCCAACTTGCCACCTTATTCTAATAGAATAGAGAGTGAGACAAAATTGGAAATTGATATACAATATTAGTGCATCTTTAAATCCCCTTAAGATAGAGATCAAACACCTATTAATTTTATGTTTGAAATTTGTAAAAAAATCAAATATGGTCCAACCAGCCTGAGCATGTGATGGAAACTATATTAAATAACGAGCATGACATTATTAGTACACATCTTCATGATATTATTCGACTATGAAAAGACATGCTTCCAACACGTTAGTGTAGTGTTTGTTAAAAAAAAAAAAAAAACACGTTAGTGTAGTTGTTTAGGTTGGTGAAATTGATGGTTGATATCTTGACACATCAAATAGCATTCCTTTTCAAGGAGTCCCAGATTTCTGCCTATAGCAAATATCAGTTTCTTCATCGGCAATTTGCTAATGGCATATAACAAACTTGGGTGAAATTTGGACATAATTCAATTTTTGAGATTTGATCCAATAACTATGATAAATAGAAAAATTTATCCCACAAAGTGTTGTAACAATAGAAAATAGATTATTCCAAGGACAATTTTTTTTTGTCATTTACAAATTTGGGTAGGAATTTTGAATTCAAAATTTTATGATGGTGCCGCAAACGCTTAACCACTAGACCAAATATCACTTATAAGAATAAATAATATTTGCATCAATCGAGTAAAATATTATATAGCTATCAAATTTTATATGTTATAATAATTTATTTTCAAAATTTTAATTTAATTTTTGATAAAAAATATCTTAATATTTTTCAGTTATTTAATAATAGAACAATCATTTTATGTTATATAATAAATTCCGCTACATAAAAATGTGACATAAAACGTATGTATTTTTATTGTCAGATTATTAAATATAATTAAAATAAAATTAGATAATTATATAAATTAATTTTTTCAAATTAAATTGTAATAAAGTATAAAATTTAAAGTAACCATCTATATGATTAAACCACAAGAATCAGAATACAAGATTTTGCCAAGCTTTGATGTGGGGAATGTCAATGATGATTGATCAATCCTCTCTCCTGCAGAAAAATATTTTGGCAAATGTAAAGGATTAGCTTCTACTAAGAATAACTGATACTTCAAAAATACTGAAAGCACACAAACAAGAAGCAGAAATTGCACCTCTAGCAATGTTATGAACCGCTTCTCTCCGAAGTTCCAAAATTTAGTGTTAGGAATGCAAGAGATTTTGCGACAATCTACTCCAGTCTCCTTCTGATAACGTTGTTTCAGGACAGGAGAGCAGTTCAATATCAACTCCTGTAATGTTGTCTTCCTCAGAATGCTGTCAGGTACTGCCTTCAGCTTTGAACACCATGCAAATGACAAACTGCGAAGCTGTGGCATTATTGTTCTTTCACTACTGTCTTCTCCATCTTCATTTCCGCTAAGCACATCTGCCCATCCTTCCCAATTTCGCATCCGCACGAATCGCAGTTTTATCAGTCTGGGGAATGCAACAACTGATGCTGATGATGTTGAAGAGGAAGCTTGAGTTTCTATTCCTAGAAACTCATGGCCGACATTTTTCACTCCATCCATACCCCATATTCGAAGATATTCGAGGCATGGAAGCTTTCCAAGAGGAGGCAAATGCTCACATGTTTTGCAATTAGTGACCAAGAGGGTCTTCAGATTCGCTAAAGAAATCATCCAACTAGGAAACACAGTCATCCCTTGGTAGTCGTAAATTCTTAACTCTTCCACATATGGAAATGGCTCCAAGGCCTCTAACAATTCACCATCATGAAGTTTCCTCCACTCTGCTTCCCCTTTACCGAACCGTAGCTCCAGTTGTGTGATTCCTGTCTTTTTCTTGAGTTCTGCTTGCTTTGCGTCGGCTACATCAGCAACATTCTGTAACCCCATCATGCACAAGTATCCTTGGAGGTAGTTCAGGTTCTTCACGTCTCCAAGACTACATGCTTCTTCCCTGTCTTGTCCGATAACGAACCTATGTAATGACCTTAGACTAGTTAATCTCCTGATTCCTTTCGGCATGACTCCTTCGAAACCTCCATTGTGCAGATGCCTCAGGTCTACAAGTTTTTCTATACCATGGGGTAGTTTTACTAAGCTAAAACAGCCATTGACATTCAAGCTTTGCAAGTTGAACAATTTGCACATTGCTTCAGGCAACTCCTTTAAGTTGTTGTAAGACAAATCAATTTGTCTCAAATGGATGAGTTTGCTTATTGAGGATGGAATTTGTACAACATTACAGTTGCTCAGATTTAAGGATCTCAGACAAGTCAACCTGCCAAATAAATTTGGCAATGCTGCTCCAATCATTGAATTCCCTTGGCATTGAACCCAGAGAGTTCGCAGATTTTTCAGCCGGTAGATTGAGGTGGGAAATGAAACATTTTTCGCCAGCATTACCCTTAAGTGCCGAACTTTTTCATGGAAAGAGTTCATCTTCAACTCTTTGCAGTCATCGACCTCAATGCTAAAACATTCATCCTTTCTAATATATTGAGCAAAATCATGCACTATGTTGTACATTTTGCAACTCAGTATATGCCCTCTATTATCTTTCTTCACAACTTCAAAGAAAGAATGTGCAGCTAAATTGTGCAAGTAATTTTCACCAGTCATCTCCATATCTTTTACCTGTGTTTGCCTAAGATAACCTTGAGCCATCCACAGCTGAATCAAGTCATCTTTTTTAATCTCAAGGTCTTTTGGGAAAATAGCACAATATGTGAAACATGGTCTTAATTCTGAAACCAAGTCATAATAGCTTGGCCATAAAGAGGCAAAGCCACTCTGAGTTTCTCTGCCTTTTCTCCATATCCCTTCTAGTTCCCATACCTCACTGTTCAACACGCTTTGCCACTCTTGCCATGAATCTCTCATGCGCAAAAGGTTTGCTAGTGTTTTCGCAGCAAGAGGAAAGCCATCACATTTCTTTACAATTTCCCTGCCTATTGCTTCTAAATGTGCTCTCTCTTCATTTTTCTTTTCAAAGAAAACAATTTCACTAAAGATTGACCAACAATCCTCAAATGACAAATTTCCTAGTTGAAACAAGTGATCGCTACTGCAACCCATGTCCACCGCAACAGTTGCATTGCGGGTAGTGATCAAAACACTACTTCCTAGTGAAGCAGACATGAAAGAACCTCTCATTTGCTCCCACTTACTAGGACCATCTTCCCACACATCAGCCAAGACAAGTAAAAACTTCTTCCCTTTAAGTAATTTTGCTATCTGTTGCATTATAGCTTCAAATTCAACAAGAAGTGGAGCAGCCTCAGTGATGATCTCAAGAATTGCTTTCGCAATCTTAATCTCATCGAAGGGCTTTGAAACAGAAACCCATATTCTTTTCTCAAAATGCTTCTCTACCTCACTGTTATTGTACACTAGTCTAGCTAAAGTAGTTTTCCCCAGTCCTCCCATCCCCACTATAGAGACTACCTGAAGATTTGATCTTATACTACTCTCGCTGCCCATTAACATTTTTATAACAGTATTTTTCTCCTCCTGTCTACCCTTTACTTCAGCTACATCAATGGCAGAGTTAACTACAAGTGGCTTATCCTGTTCTTTACCCTTATAAGTTATACCATCAAAATCATACCTCTTTCTTTCTTTGGCAATTTCATCTAGCTTTTCATTTAGTTTCTTGATCTCGCGAGCAATGTTATATCGGTGCACAGTTTCAGAACAAGAAAAGCAAGAGAAAGGAATGATGGAACATACTTGTCTGAGAATGGGGAAGTGAAGGAGCTGCCTCTCTAACCAACTCTGTCGGGATTCTTGATCTTCTGCAATCTGTGCTTTCAAAATTTCGGTGCTCCATTCGTCAAGAACATCATCGATTCGATAGGATACTTCCTTCAGATTATCTAACCATTGTTTGATGGCGTGGTTTTCGAGTTGCCGTCTTTCTGCTTCAACCAGCACACCTTGGATGGATCGGAGATTGCTTCCAAGCTTTTCTAATTCTTCTTCTACACCCATTACAAGCTTCATCTGTTGCTCCATGACTTTAGCTAGCTGCCCTAATGCCACAGAGACATACTCTGCCATTTTTATGTTAAAGTTGGCAAGTATAGTTTTTCAATGGAGAAATTGAAATGCCTTAGGAATTAGGCTTCTTGTAGTGAAAACAAAGCCTGCTTGCTTGCACATTTATAGTGCATGAAAAATGACACGACCCTTTAACTTGGATTAAAATTAAACGTGTCTGATTATCAAAGGCAAATCAATAGTACCCTGAAATGATTAATGAATAATTTTGTTTGTCAAGACGTGTGAACTTCAGATACTAAATTTATCATATAAACTTGTAAAAGTTGAATTGAAAGGTCGTGAGTTTGACAGTTGTATTTAAGATTTGGTGAAAAACATATATTAGCTAATGCTTTGATGAAATGTTCATGATTAACACCAATATCATGACTTTTTTTTTAACAAACCATAAGTGTATATTTTGGCATGGAACTTTTGTCTATACATCTGCTTCTTTCGTGGTTAGTTTAGGAAACCTTTTCATCGACCATTGTAATACGGGAAGATTTCTACTTCTAATTGATTTTTTTCAATATTGATAAAATATAGGTAATAAAAAGTATTTTATCACTAACAACTATTGGAATCAAGTAGTAAAGAGCTTTTCATATTTAAGTTATGTTTTGAGTTCAAGTCATAATATATGTAGTCATGTTAAATTAGTTGTTGGAAAGTCTTTACCATCCTTATAGTTTTATTTAAATTGAATCGGATTAGTTAGAATGCTATAGGTGAATACTAATGTTTTAGAAAAAAAAAATTATCCATTTATTAATATGAAAAATCAATCAACGATTACTAATAAAATTTTATCCACTTCACTTACCAACAAATCATTCATCTCATCATCAAAATTAAAGAAAACAAAATTGTAAGTGACATAAACTCAAGACTTGGTCATTAACAAGGTTTGTATCATAACTTTGTGTAGTTGGCCATGTGTTAATTTTTGTTTCACCTAACATAATAATCTTAGCACGCTAATTAAATTTTATAAGATATTAGGCAATTTCATGAAGATTTTATTGTTTTTTTCATCTCCAATTTCAGTTTGTATAGTATTTTATGGGTTTTTTTTTTTTTGAAAATATGGTTAAGAAGTCTAAATCTTTTTTTTACTCCTTTCGTGCCAAATGCTCTTAATTTTAATCCAATAATTTTTAAGAATTTTATATATTGACGTTAAAATATGTAAGCATTAATTGAAAATAGATTAAAAACCTTTGATATGTAGATTTTCAACACATAATAGCAAAGTAAAGGGCTCTAATTACACATATCATTAGCTTGTTTGTTTTGCAACAAATAAGCATTATTGTTTCTTCCACGACACTCAAAAATTCAAATTTAACTAAATCAAAACAAGATTAATCACTAATAAAATAGGCAATCTCAACTGAAGTAGACATTAGATACCCATAATGAAAAAAAAAAATTGAAATGCCAAGGGCCAACATGCAGGCACACCCACATTGGTGTGAAGCCACGTGAAATAGGTGTAGAAAACCCACGTGCTTCACAATACTAGTTTTACAATGTTAGTAGGTTCAGAACGCCATTGGTGTGTGAGATACTCAGGTGGATGTATTGTGCTAAAATATCTAGCTGGAAAAGATAAAGATAAGCCAAATTAATGACTTTAACCTTAGTTACATCTGAAAGAAACAAAGCTCGGTTGGTATTGAATCTATCTAGCCATTTTGCTACTTATACTTGAGTCTCTTACCCAAAAACTATGCAAAAACTGGACAAAACAAAATGCTCAATACTTTTAGCATTTTTATGTATCTTATCCCTTTTATATATATATATATATATATATATTAACAACCACGTATTTCACACGTCAATAAAAAATTTATTTAATTTATGATATATAGTAAATAAATAATTAAATATATTATTATTATTATTATTAAATAAATTTTTTTAAAATAATAATAATGTTATTTATTTATATAAAAATTTAGTATTAACTTAATACAGTTATAATTCATTACAATCTTTATAAATTTTTTATTTAAATAATTATATGATACTATTTTAATATTTTTTATAATTAAAATTTCTCAATTCTAGAATTGATTTCATATAAAAAAATATTATAGTCATAATTAATCATAAAATAATAAAAAATTATTAGTTTTTTGTTAATAAAAAAATTTTAAATAAGAAAAGTTATATTTTTTTATATAACAGTTTAAATGTTACAACCCCATTAAACTTATAATTATTACAATTTAGTAAATTTTTTATTTGAGTAGTCACACTTTATTAAGGGCTGAGCACGGGACGGAAAAAATATCGAATCAAAATATTGAACTGAAAGACATTAAAACTGTATCGAACTGAATAATTTTAACCCAGAATTGAACCGAATCAAACCGAACTGAATTTCGTAACTAATTTGACATGGTATAGGATATTTATAAAAAATTGAACCGAGAACCATACCGAACCGTACCAAACCAAAAACTGAATAATAATAATATTATTATTATATAAGTATGAATAGATAGTAGTGAATTTAATTGTATATTTTTCATTACATTATTAAGTAATATATATTAAGTAACATATGTATAATAATATATGATAAAAATTAATATATTTTGTGTTTAAAATAAAATAAATAAATTATTAAAAAAATATTTTTATTAATTTTATCATCATCATCATCATCACCATCAAGTAAAAATGTGAAATGCCCATTATATTTCAATTTAAACTAAAAATATGAAACTGAGAAAATTAACATTGTATGGTTTCAAAATTTATAATTTAATAATAATAATAATAATAATAATAATAATATTATTATTATTATTAGTATTGATAACTTATTAATTATTATTT
>CATIWM010250094.1:0-19932 GCA_949671775.1 Mallotus repandus
TGAAGATATATATATATATATATATATATATATATATATATATATATATATGTGTATATTTTTTATTTAATTATTTTTATGTATAAGAGCATCCCACTACATTTTGCACGTGGGTTGGGATGCATATATTCTCTAATGCAGCGGCAAAATTTGCTACATTTTGTATATGATGAATAGTGTGCAAACATATTTGGCGTATACTGTTCACCAACGACAAATTATCCTTTTTTTTAATATCACTAAAAATTCTTTTTTTTTTATAAAGTTTCGATATAGTCCAAATAACTTTATTCAATTTAGTCCAAATATATGTTATATTTATCATAATATTACCAAATGCATAGAAATTTGATTTAATTTTTTCTAGTTAAATAATATTAATATTGCTACTTAAAAATAATATTTGAATAGTATTATATATAATTTATATTATTTTAATTTTAAATAATTGTGGATGTATTTATAAATGTAGAGTAAAATATGCATGTTATTCTTTAAATATATTAATATATTAATTTTATATAAATAAATATGTTGGTGTATATGGTAAGTATTGAATAAAATATGAGTGTAATATATAAAATGTATAAATAATATAATATTAGTAATAAGGAATATTAAATGAGTTATAAGGAATATGTGGAGAATGTTCTTTTGGAATCGAAAATGAAGTAATGAATTAGAGTAAATTTAATGTAGCAGCTGCAATTTGGAGTAAAATTTGCTGCATTTTGGAGTAAAGAGTTGGAGATGGCCTAAATTATTAATTTATTAAAAATATATTTTTATATTTTATTTTGGTAAAAATATAAAGTTTTTTTCTGCTAACTATACAACTAGTACAGAGCATTGAAGTTAATCAACGAATACATCAAGAGCAACATCCTTATAAATGAGTTTTTTTAGTATATAAGGGATAATTCAAAAATTTACATTACAAGATACAAAAAGTTTATTCTTTGAAAATCAGTCTGCTACTGCATTACATTGTCTAGGAATATATTTAAAACTACAGTTTTGGCAATACTTTACCAACCATTTAACCTCTTCCATTATATCTAAAATTTTCCAAGCAACAACATCTATAGGACCACCTTCATAATACTTGATAGTTAACTTACTATATGATCCAATGATACACCATTCAATTCATGGTTATAAAAACACTCAACCTCTTCTATTATATCTAAAATTTTCAAAGCAACAACATCAATAGGACCACTTTCATAATACTTGATAGTTAACTTATTATATGATCCAATGATACACCATTCAATTCATGGTTATAAATATAGTAAAGTGCTCTCTTATTACTAATGATTCAACGACTAACACATATTGACATTTCACTTTCCTAGCTACTGCCTGAATTAGTTTGCTTTTACAATCTCTACAAACAAAAGCAATATGACCTTGTTTTGTTTGTTATCAAAGGAGGCATTATAGTTAAGTTTATAAATATAGGATTAGGAGGTTGCCAACTATTCACATCAGAGACCACATTGAAAGACAAACTTGATTCAAAGTTGTCCTCATTGGCTTCATTTGCTCTTTGCACTGCACTTACCACTTTGCAATCTTCATTAAAATTTGTTAAGGATTTACATTAGTATTATCAAATATAATAACATTCCTTTTTTTTCAAATGTGCCGACACACATCGCTTATTAGTTTTAACATATGATTTTCATTTTGATCATCAATAAAACTACCATTCTTTGGAGGACTCGAACCCATATGAACTTAGAACATATACCAATGTGTTGCTAAACTA
The DNA here is from genome assembly GCA_949671775.1 of Mallotus repandus. Lineage (NCBI taxonomy): Eukaryota > Viridiplantae > Streptophyta > Magnoliopsida > Malpighiales > Euphorbiaceae > Mallotus > Mallotus repandus. The sequence continues at coordinate 1,775 of CATIWM010250094.1, forward strand.
AAAGCATTTAGCATAGTCACAAAATAAATAGATGCTCCAAAGTCTCAAAGTGTTGCCCACACAATTTACACACATCATCTCCACAAACACCTGCTATTGTGGCTAGAGAATTATTAACATACCTCTATAAGAAAATTTTGAATATTTAGAGGAACCTTGAGCCCCCCAAATAGGCTACCATATTTAACTAGCCATATGATTAGAATCACTAGGTTGTAAAACAATGAAGGCCTCATTAATTTCATTTTTCAATAATCTATAGTTATATCTAACATTATACTGGTAATTATTGGAATAATGCCAACTTTTTCAATCATTTCCATTAGTTCTAATTATAGGAATCCTATAGATATCTTCATTATCACCAATATTAAACAGAGCAGCAAGAATTTCAATATTTTATTATCCTTAAGAATGCTAACATAAATCTTTCACCAGAAAAATATTACAATTCTTGGGCCTCTGAGGTTGTACATAGAATTTCTTTAAAAGAGGAAGGGATCCTCCTATATTATAACAATACTCCAATCATTGATGTTTCATCTCATCCCTTTTGATATTAAATTCTTTCCCTGCATAATACTTGTCCACACCCATAAATATATATGAAATCTAAAGGCTACCCTAAAATGAGTATGAGGAAAATATAGTCCTTTAAAAATTTAAGCTCACAAAGATTGACGATCCTATAGAATTTTCATGCAATTTTTTCCAACATAATAATATTAAATAAATTAAGATCTTAAAACCCTATACCTCCATCTTTTTTTATTTTTATGAGTTCTACCCATCGAGTCTAATGGAGATGCCTCTTTTAAATATTTTGATCCCACCAAAAATTTCTATTAAGTTTTTCCATCTCTCTTATAATACTCAGTGGAATTCTAAAAACCGACATCACGTAAAAAAAAGGCGTTTAAAGGACAACCTTTATATGAACTTCTTTGCTTGTTTGAGTCAAAAAATTACTCATCCAACTCAAAAATTTTATTTAAAACCTTTTGAATTAGGAATTAGCAGATTTACTTTTTTCAATCTGCCATTACTAGTTGGTATACCCAGATATTTAGCCAAATAATTTGATTCAAGGATAGTTAACGCCTTAACAATAGCTTGGTTGTGCTAGTTGTATTTTTACTAAATAAAATTTCAAACTTGTTAAAAATAAGATTGTAACATTTGTGTCCTCGAGACCAAGTTAAGGTGTTAATGTATATTTAAAGTCAATAAATGAATTTTTGATGAGTGATAATTTACCATAGTCATGTTAGCTAAAGGATTCAATTAATTGAGAAAAATATATATTGTGTATATATATAAGGATTCAATAAAGTGAAGTATGCATTAAAAAAGAAGAAGGAAGAGTTGAGCTAAGGAAGTGAATATGAAAAATTGAAGGATTAAAAAGCAATTTGTTTTGGTGAGGTGTCTAAAGGTTAGAGGAGTTTTTCTCCTAAGTTAACGCATGTAAAAAAAAAAAGAGGAGAAAGGAATATTCAAGGGAAGGAAAGAAAATTCAAGAGAAGGAAAGAACATTCAAGAAAATAGTATAAATTAAAAAAGAAGAAGAAGAGGGAGAGCGCAAGGTTGCTGAATTTTGGAGGTAGAGAGTAATGGTTTTCATCATTTTAAGAGAAATCAAGATAAGAAAGCATTTGTATATTGAGTTCTACCAATTATAAATTCTGAAACTTAATTCAACTTGTAGGGAGTCAAGCAAATTAAGAAAGGAAAATTTGGGACTAGGCTCAAATCAGTGAGTGATTCTCTTCAACCCACCATTTTCTCTTGTTGTTATACTTGAATTATGCTTGAAATCCTTAAAACCTTTTAGAGAATGTCCAAATTGTGTTTTTCCTTTAATTTCAACCCATTGTTATTGAAATATTATTTGAGTTTAATTCATACATCTTCTTGTACCCATTGATTTGATAAACTCTAATCTAAGCTTAGAGAAATAAGTTAAAAAAAAAAGATTTAGCAGCTTTTGAAGTTGCAAAATTCTCGCATAAAAGTAATATTGCATGAACTGTAACTTAAGTTTTATAACTCCAATTGAGATGATTTTTATATTAATAGAAACTTTGAAATGTCCTCTACAAATTTGTCAGAAATAGAATAAATCAAATTCTATCATTTTGCTAGATTTTTGATGCCATACTTTTTCTTGCACAAAATCTGCAGATTGTTCGACCCAACCAAATTGATTTTGATGTTTCTCTTTGGTCACACATCCAATTGGTGTAAAACCAATTTCAAATCAATCTAAACACATAAAAATTTAAATTTGAATTAAATTTATTAGGAATATAAACTATGAAATTTTTGGTGAATTTTTTGATTGTGCTCTACGAATTCTATCAAGTTGAGTAGATACCTCAATGGGACTGGTTTGAATAGTAAACTTTAAAAGATCATAACTTGAGTTCTAAAATTCTAATTGAGGTGATTTTTTATTTTTTAGAGACTTAAAGGTATCCTATATAACTTTGAAAGAAATACAAAATACTTAATTCTGCACTTTTGATGGTCTTATAGAATAATACATTTTATTACGCAATTTATAAAATAGCCTAACCATAAAGAGCCAATTCTAATGCATTTTTCTCCATTCACCTTTGATTGGTGTAAAACCCACTGTAAATTATTTTAAACTCTTGAAACTAATAGTTAGGAGAGAAATTACTTGAAATTTTACATTGTGAAATTTTTTAAGTCTCTGATTTGAGACTAAATTTATTTTGACAATATTTACAAATAATAACATAGCGGATCGTCACGTGGAAAACCTTGAACTATTAGTTTTATTGCAATAAAGATTATATGGGAATAATGAGACATTATTCAATAATACAAAGTAATAATGATATGATATTTGTATAAGAGTATATGTGTTGGAGTGAGAGGAATGTAAGTTCAGTGAGATAGCCTTAGTTAACTCAATTTGATAACTGTCTGTGGGACAACGCATAAATTCATTATGCTTTTGGGGTAAATTTATATGGTTGAAAAGTATGCACACTGAGTCTATAAGTTATTGTACTACGAGAAGGAGTTATATTTTATTGTAATCTGAGAAGAAGCTAATGATAATTGTGTCGACAGGGTTACTTGTGGAAAATAATGTGTTTATAAATATTTCATGTCTAGTTTGTGATAAATGAGTTCATAAGTTTAAATACATCTAAATAAGATTTATTGTGCTTTCATGTTCAAATTTTATATTGGTTAGTGCAGATAATGTGATCGAGGAAATACAAAAAAAAAGAGTTTGTGAATATAAAAATTTAATTAATATTCCAATGAAAGCAATTGTACTTGAAAATCTAAGATTAGAACATATATACTATATTTTGGAATAAGAATGCTAGGATGATTTTTATATTATGTCAAACCATGACATTTGGTCGTTTGTTGAGCACTCTTTTAATTTTTGATGGTCTGTATTCTTGATTCATGTTTAATTTATTGAGTGTTCCTTAATGCATGAACAACTTTTTGATGTTGTTGTACTCACCAGGTAATTTCTTTACGAAACTACCCATACTCATTTTTCTTTCATATTTTCCAGCCTAGGTTGTTATTTTGTTTTGCATAGCTAGAGCTATCCAGTATGGTAATGCAGTGAGCCATGATGGCTTATAAGGTGATCACAACCAAGACGCTAGTGACGTATATTACATGTCTTGATGTAGATGAACATTCAGATTCAAATTGATGTCCTACGAGAGGGTTATTAAGCTATTCAGTGTTTCTACTATTTTGCACCATTTGTATGATAACCCATACTTGTTTCCGATAGTAATTTTATGTATCTAAGTACTAACAGTTATTTATGAGATGATTATGTGCAAGGACATTACACTTTCCATCTAATTACATCTTGGTATTATAATTTGTATTTTACATTTAGTAGTTTGTAAAATAGATATTTTTTTCTAGATAGCCTTTAGGTAACATACAATGCCATCTTGCAATGAGGCATTTCGGTCTGTTATTATAAGGGTGGGGTGTTACAAAGATCCTTCAACATCCTTGCTTCATGAATTGTAGCTTCACCAAACAATAAAAGTGTTATCAATGAAAAATATAAGAGTGAGCATGAGGCAATATATTTTAATTTTGTACCCTTTTAAGCCTCCTAACTTATGGCTTTGTAGTAATACAAATAAGACATCAAAATAAATATGGGGATAATGGTCACATTGTCATAACCCATTATGTAGAGCAAAATAGTATCAAAGCCATTAACAATAAAAAAGAAAAATTATTTCCACACAAAACATAACCATTTTGACCCAATGAGAAAGAAAACCTAAGCCCACCAAAATAGTTCCTAAAAAATTCTAACTCAATCTATCATATATAACATTTTCAAGTAAAGAGAAATAATAGAGTTTGTGTTAAGTTTATGACATGAATTGATTGGAGAATTAATGGGCTTTGTGGTTTGAATCATTGCATGGCTGTGTCTGAAACTGTGTTGAGATATGTGTCTTCTTTTAGTAAGAAACATGGTTTGAGATATGGGCATGTTAGTACCCATGTTTGAGTCTACCATTTTATTCAATGATGAACATGGCCTGAGACATAGACATAACCATGTCGGGATCTACTATTTTTTTCCCGCAGTGAGCATGGCCTAAGACATGGGCGTGCTGCAGACCGTATAAGAAAGAGTTTGAGTTTTAAAGCGCACATGGCTCGTGACATGGCTGTGTGATGCACAGTGTGGTCGACCTTAATTTTGAAAAGCTATTTTTTCTACTTAATTTGTCTCCATTTTGACCTTATATGTATAAATATCTACTTTTAGGGTTTGGCTCAAATCATTTAGTATTATTAGTTGTCCTAACACTTCTTTGAACACTCTTTTACAACATAGTGAAATCCTCTCCTCCTCTACCTGTGGTTTATCCCCACTTGGAGTTTTTCACGTAAATTCTTTTATGTTGTTTCTTTACTTCTTTATTTTGCCATTATTCTTTTATGTTTAAATATTTATTTGTGCACTTTGATTACTTCTGTTGTACAATAAATTAGTATTATAGTTGAGATTCTATTAGGCACTTTTCATCTTGGCATTTCAAATTTGATAATGGCTTATGTGAAGTATGACATTCCACTATTGGATTGTAGCACAAGATTTTCTCTATGGCAAGTCAAGATACACATTGTACTCATGCATATGGATTTGGATGATGCTATTTTAAGGGTTAATTATATGCCCACTTTGTGGACGAGTAAAGAAAAGCAACATATAGATCGTCAAGCATTGAGTTAAATATATTTATATTTTTCTAATGATATTTTACAAAATGTATTAAAGGAGAAGACCTCAGCTTCATTGTGGATGAAGTTTGAGCAATTGTGCATAAAAAAGACCTTCATTAGTGAAATGCATTTGAAGCAGCATTTGGTTTTATCATAATTAAGATGCATGATTTGAGGGTGTTTGATATATTCCTAACTTGGGCCAAAATCTTATTTTGATTTCTACCTTTGATTATGATAGGTACAGTTATACAGGTGGAGGTGGAGTGTTAAAGATCATGAAAGGTTCTTTTATTGTCATGAAGGGGCACTTAATACATGCTAAATTGTACATCTTGGAGGGTTTGACCATTAATGATGATGTAGCCATCATTACTTCCTTGTTAAATGTTGAACATACTGCACTTTAGCATATGCACCTTGGCCATATGAGTGAGAATGACCTGGCGGAGTTGGGCAAAGGAGGATTTATAGATGGTTGAATTGGCAAATTGGATTTTTATAAGCACTGTATGTTTAGAAAATAAAAAAAAAAAGACAGTTTTGATACATGCATTCACAGCACTAAAGGGACGTTTGACTATGTTCATTCAGTCCTTTAGGGTCATCCAAAGTTCCTACTAAGGGTGGTGTAAACTACAGGTTAATGGTCATTAATGATTTTTTAAAAAAAGTTTAGGTGTTTTTTTAAGCACAATAGTGAGGTGTTTGTCACTTTTAAGTAGTGGAAGACCATGATTAAGAAACAAACTAAAAAGTATGTGAAACATCTCTGCACTAATAATGGTTTGGAGTTTTGTTTAAATGAGTTTAACTCGTTTTGTAATGCCAAAGGGGTTGTTAGACATTTGACAGTTTTGAATACTCCTCAATAGAATAGAGTGGTAAAACGCATGAGTAGGAAAATTATGGAGAAAGTTTGATGCTATGTTACTAAAGTCTTTTTGGGTTGAAGCTGTAGTTACAACTTGTTTTCTTATCAATCGATCTCCCTTAACTGAAATTGACAAGAAAACTCCAAAAGTTGTATAGCCTAGTACTCCTACCAATTATGATGATTTGAGAATATTTGGTTATCCTGCTTATGCTCATGTTGATAATGGCAAATTAGAGCCTAAGTCTAGAAAGTGTGTCTTTTCTTGGGTATATATATAGTGTTAAAAGTTACAAGCCTTGGTATCCTAAATTAAGTAAAGTCATTGTAAGTCACAGTGTAATTTTTTATGAAACCTTTATGCTTCGTAACTTGTCTCCTAAAGACATTTATGATGAGTTTATGCAGCAGCAGTAGTCAGACATATAGGCAAAGTTTCAAACTAGGACAAAATCCACCTTAAAGCCTACATCAGATGGGAGTTCAAAGGTGAATGATGAAGCTACCACATCTCAGTACTCCATTACGAGGGATAGTCCTAGAAGAAATATTAGACCACCACCAAGATACATTGAAGCTGACATGGTGGCTTATTTTTTAAATGTGGCCAAAGATACTGATGCTGGCAAGGAACCATCCTTCTATTCTGAGGCAATCAACAATGTGGATTTAGAAAAAAATAGGTGATTGCTATACATGAGAAAATGGAGTTTTTGAACAAGAATGACACATGGGATTTGGTAAAACTACCTAAAGGCAAAAAAGTTGTTCAATGCAAGTGGGAGTTTAAGAGGAAAGAAGGCATACTGATCATTAATATTACAAGGTACAAGGCTAGACTTGTTGCTAAGGGCTATAGTCTGGTACCGGGTGTTGACTTTACTAATGTATTTTCTCCTGTTATGAAGTATAGCTTAATTCAAGCTTTGTTTATTATTGTTGTTATGCATGATCTTGAGCTTGAGCAGTTGGATGTGAAAACGACATTCTTGTATGAAAAGCTTGAAGAGGACATCTACAAGTAACAACCTGAGGATTTTGTGATGTCTAGCAAAGAAGACCATATGTGTTTGTTAAAAAAAGTCTCTCTATAGGTTGAAGCAGCCTCCAAGGTAGTGGTATAAGAGGTTTGATACTTTCATGATTTCTTATGGGTTTAGACGTTGCAGTTGTGACAGTTGTTTTTATTTTAAAAAGAACCATAATAGGTCCTTTGTATATCTTCTTCTCTATGTTGATGATATGTTGATTACAGCTAGAGACAAAAAAGAGATAAGAAATGTCACTGCTCAACTTTGTGCCAAGTTTGAGATGAAGGATTTGGGTGATGTAAAGAAGATTCTTGGCATGGAGATAGTGAGAGACAAGAGGGCTAGCAAGTTGTATTTTAGTTAGGGGGTGCATTAAAAAGGTGTCACAGAGGTTTAATATGCACAATTATAAACCTGTAAGTACTCCATTGGCATCAAATTTTAGACTTTCAACTTCATTTTGCCCATAGTTAGATGATGAGATTAAGTATATGTCTTGAGTTCCTTACTCTAGTATAGTGGATTCCTTTATGTATGCTATGGTTTGTACACATCCAAATTTATCATATTCCGTTAGTTCAGTTAGCATATACAAGGCTAATCTAGGTAAAGAGCATTGTAAATCAATTTAATGGATTCTACATTACCTGTGTGGCTCATCAAGGATGTGTTTACTGGTGTTAGCCTAATCCACAAGCGTACAGAGTCATCCAAGTAGTAAAATAATATCAATCCCATAAGGATTTAAGAATTAATTATTGAATTACTCTTAGTATTTACTTGTAGATGATCAATTGTTTGAATGATGGAAATGAAAGGAAAAATTGAACTAATTAACTACGCTTAAATTAATTATATAGATAATTTTTAGGATTTTTATCCCTGACTCAAACTTTTCTAAGAATCATGTCAATTTCTTTCTCAATTATGAATTATATTTTATTTCCAAGCATCATTTAAATTATAAAAGTCTCTCTCAAGCACTCCCATAATTAATTGATTATGACAAGTACTCAATTATTGAGCTCTCACTAAGGCCATCTCCATTAAGGTGTCATTTCCTCATTTTGCACCCTTAATTCCTCTCCAACAAGGTGTTAAAATCAGCTGCAAAGTGCATAATCTCCAAAGTTGGCTGCATATATGAGGCCAACTTTTTTACTTTATGCATTTCCCTTTTTTAAAAAAATTTCAATAACAACCATTTTTGATAATTTGTTTCAATATAGTCCAAATAACTTTGTTCAATTTAGTTCAAATTTATATTATATTTATCATATTATTATCAAATGCATAAAAATTTGATTTAATTATTGTTATTTAAATAATATTAATATTGTCACTTAAAAATAATATTAATTTTTTACTTAAATAATATAAATTTTTATTTTAATAATTTTTTACTTAAATAATATTAATATTAAAATTTGGACAGATGAAATTTAACAACCATAGATTTGCATTAATTAACAACCGATTTAAGAAAACACCCAACAAAAACATTAAAATTAATAATTCCCAAAAGCATACATTAAATTACCTATAATTTAATATTCTGGTATATTAGAGTCAGATTCACCAATATCATTTAAAAATTCACCAAAATCATTTGATGTAGGAGGTGTTGGTTGATGTTGTTGAGCTTTTTATGCATAATACTCCTTTTTTCAACTGCCATAAATGCATGAAATTCAGGATCTTCGATAGAATTAAGATTTGTAAACAAAATCTTATTTTCTTCTTTAAATTCTAGGACGACCACCTTTTCATCCTTTCTGGTGTTAGCATTTTTCAGCATATCAACAACCTGTCAATTTTCTTCCATAATAATATCCATTTTTTCATCCATTTTTTATTCCAGTTCCTCATTTCTTCTCTTCGATTTTGTTTTTTTATGCCAATGGGACATCCAGTTGAAGAACCGCCTACATCAGACGCATACAAATCAATTGAAAATTCTAAAAGCCCAAGAGATGTTGGAATTGCAGAATTAGGAGTATGAGTATCAGATCCTGATGATTCATTGACACTCTTATTAACTTGCCTCAAAGTTTGCCTATTATCTTTAAATTTTTCAAAATCTTTGACTGTGTGCCACACGTGATCAAATTTGAAACCTTGTTTGAAATGGCCATCTTGCAGCATTAATGTTTTTGCTTGAATTAACTGAAAATAATTAATAAATATATGTTAGAATTATATAATACAAATGAAGAAGATATTATAGATAATATTAATAATATTAAAAAATAATTATGATAATGAAATACTCACAATGTATGCATTTGAAGCGCCACTAGGATGTATATTTTGTATTTGTCTAATGCACCTAATTAATTTTCTTACAGCTTTCTCAATTGTTTTGTATCGACATTGTAATGAGCACTTGGTATGCATTTCGAATGTTGCTTGTTTGTCTGCATTATATTTTTCTTCTACTCTTAACCAAAATCGATATGAAGATTGATAAACACCAACAATTGGGTCTTGTGAAATTTTCATATAAATTTCACATAAAATTACATCTTCTGCATGAGTGTATCCAGAGGATCGAACTGACATTTTCAAGATGTTAAAGTATTTGATTATTAAAGTGATTTTAAAAAATTCAAAAGATGTTGCAATATGTTGTGAAAAAATCTTATGAATATGACACTTATTTATAGAAAAGGAATGTCTTTTGCATTTATTTTCAACCGTCGGATAGTACACAAGATCAACTCAACCGTTAGATTGAAAAGCTCATAATATCTTATCTTTTTTTTGAATAAAATACAAGCTCAGGATATGCATTATTTGTTTGCATTTAACTTTAGTTCTTAGATGGTATGCAAGATAATCTAAACCGTTGGATTAAAGCTTATCACATCTGATCGTCTTTTTGAAAAAATACAAAGGCAGGAAAATAATTATGTGTCTGCTTTTAATTCAAACCGTTGGATGGTATGTAAAATCATCTCAGACGTTGGATTAAATGACAACATATCTGATCAGCTTTTTGAAAAAATACAAAGGTAGGACAATAATTATGTGTCTGCTTTTAATTCAAACCATTGGATGGTATGCAAGATCATCTTAGCCATTAGATTAAATGACAAGATATCTAATCATCTTTTTGAAAAAGTACAAAGGCAGGACAATAATTGTGTGTTTGCTTTTAATTCAAATCGTTGGATGGTATGAAAGATCAGCTCAGCCGTTGGATTAAATGATAAGATATATGATCATCTTTTTGAAAAAATACAAAGGCAGGACAATAATTATGTGTCTACTTTTAATTCAAACCGTTGGATTAAATGACAGGATATCTGATGATATTTTTGAAAAAAATACAAAGGCAGGACAATAATTATGTGTCTAATTTTAATTCAAACCGTTGGATGGTATGCAAGATCATCTCAGCCGTTGGATTAAATGACAGGACATATGATCATCTTTTTGAAAAAATATAAAGGCAAGACAATAATTATGTGTCTGCTTTTAATTCAAACTGTTGGATGGTATACAAGATCATCTCAGCCGTCGGATTAAATGACAGGATATCTGATCATCTTTTTGAAAAAATACAAAGGCATGACAATAATTATATGTTTGCTTTTAATTCAAACCGTTGGATGGTATGCAAGATAATCTCAGTCATTGGATTAAATGACAGGATATCTAATCATCTTTTTGAAAAAATACAAAGGCAGGACAATAATTATATGTTTGCTTTTAATTCAAATCGTTGGATGGTATGCAAGATCATATCAGCCATTAGATTAAATGATAGGATATTTGATCATTTTTTTTGAAACACTCAAAGGCAGGATAATAATTTGTTAATGTTTCTGCTTTTAATTCCAACCATTTGATGGTATATAATATTATCTAAACTATTGATAATTAAATTATAAACATTTAGTAAAACACCAACAATTTAGTTTATAAAGTAATGCATTATGAATGTAAAAACTCAAAGTCTATCGGAAAATCTTATCCAAAATTCTCTAAAAAACTGTCTTTGCCAAAACCCTTCCTGCATACATTAAAACCTTTCCCAAAATGAATTTTGATATTGGTGGTCCATTAGTCCATAGCTCATCAAGTTAATCTTCTGATGATTATAATCCATTTGGGTTATCGAATGAGGAATATCAAGCGATGTTACAAATTCTCTCAACTAATAATATGATGATCGAATATTATCAAAATCAATGACGCAATCGAATTTGTCAACATGGCGGATCGATTCCAGGTCATATTGTGGTTCGGCGAGATCATGAAATGGCGGACATGAATTTATTCAATGATTATTTTTTTGATAATCTAAGATATGGTGAGGAACTTTTTCACTGATGATTTCATATGTCAAGAAGTTTATTTCTTCGTATAGTTGATGCTGTCAAAAGTCATAACCCATGTTTCGAACAATGAACAAATGCCGCTGTAACACTTAGGTTATCATTGATACAAAAATAACAGCGGCATTTCGAATGTTGGAATATGGCCTACCTGCTGATGCAACGGATTAATATGTAAAAGTTTGTGAATCTACGGTGATTGAAAGCATGAAGATGTTTTGTTGTACTGTTGTGGAAATTTTCACAGCAATATTTAAGAAGACCTAACAGTACTGATATTACTAGGCTACTCCATATTGGTGAAGAACGTGGTTTTCCACCAATATGGAGTAGCCTAGCAATATCAGTTGCTAGAATGTTGGGCAGTTTGGATTGTATGCATTGGAAGTTGAAAAATTGTCCAACAGCATGGGCTGGATAGTATGCAGGTCGTAGTGGATCACCAACAATAATTTTGGAAGTTGTTGCTGACTATGATCTTTGGATATGGCATGCTTATTTTGGTATGCTAGGAACTAATAATGATATAAATGTTTTAGAATCATCTAATCTTATATTTTATCTTGCACAAGGTATTGCTCCCCCAGCACATTATGTGATAGAAGGAAAAGTTTTTGATATGGGTTACCATTTAGCTGATAGTATATACCCAAAATGGAGCAATATTGCTCAAACAATTCATGAACCTCGAGGTCCAAAGAAAATTTTTTTTGCAATGAAACAAAAGTAGTGCAGAAAATATGTTGAGCATGCATTTGGAGTTCTAAAGTCAGGTTTTGCAATTATAGCAAGACCATCACGTTTTTGGAGAAAAGAAAATTTGTATGACATAATGACAATGTGCATTATTCTCCACAATATGATTATTGACGATGAACGTTGATGTGCGTATTATTTACGTATTTTAAAGTTGAATTTTAATAAATTTTAAATAGGAAATAATTTAATTTAAATAGTTTTTGGGTCCAATTAGGAGTTTGTTTAGTAATTAGTATTTGATTAAGATTTTTATTATTACTTATCTATTTAGGAAGATATAATTAGTTTTTAATTAATGTTTATCTTTTGTTTATAGGTGGACCTGCCAATTAAGGAAAAAGGAAGAATTTAAAGTTGAATTGTAAAACTTCCAAAAGCTTCAAGCAAACCATATTTAAGCCATGCAAGCCAAATTATATTTGGATAATTAAGAAGCCGTGTGAAGATTAAAAAAGTCTCATATTTTGCAAATTAAGAAGATTTGAGACCAAAGTGGACTCTTCCTAACCCTAGTTCTATATAAAGGAAATTAAAACACCGTTTGTGAACGAACAGGGAGGAACGAACGGAGACGACAAAGAGGAGTGAAGGATTTGACAATTGTTTATCAACTTTTCATCTTTCTGTTTTTCTTAATATTTTGTTCATGGATTTCTCTATAGCCATGCGTGGCTAATTTTCTTTTAGAATCTTAGTTAGGAGTAGCTATTCCATTATATGAATTGAACATAAGTACTTTTATTTGATTTGAATTTCAGTTAATTCTTTGTGTTGCAATATTGTCTAGTTATCATTCTAGGCCTGTTTGATTGCTTGTTTATGGATAAATTCCCCAACGAGAGTTAGGGGAATTTATTAGCTTAAGAACACTTAGAACTTAGATCACTCGACCACGAGAGTAGGCGAGCTCTTCGGGGAGTCACCACAGTTTAATCACGGTGACAAACTAATTGCTAAAAATCTTAATAAGCTAGGATTAACTTATTAATCATGAGAGTAGGTTAGATTTTAATCGTTGCATGCTTAATTGAACTTGAGAGAGTCTTTAGGTAATTTAGAGCAATTACCCTTAATTGAATTCAAAAGATTATTTATTTTATAACGTGTTCAAGATTAGAATGGAATAGTGAAACTAAATTTAGATTCTAAGTATTAAATATCTTATTTCAATTTAGTTTATTTAAGTTGTTATTTAAATTTTATAATTGCTCAAATTCTTTACTCGGTTTGCTAGCTAAGTTATAAGTAAAAATAATTGGTAGTTAAATTACAGTCTTCGTAGGAACGATATCTTATGTGCTACTATCACGACTCGTGCGCTTGCGAGTTTTGAGAGCAACAAGTTTTTGGTGCCATTGTCGGGGACTGGCAATATTGATATTGATTTAATTTTTACTTTTCTTAGACTAGTAGTTTTTATTTCCTTCGAATTTATTTTCTTTCCCTTTATTTTCAGGTACTTTGTAATGTATGAACACTCTGTCTCAAGGAGCTAATTTGGAAGAATTTAATCATGAAATCAAAAAGTCTTGTAAAAAGAATCGGAAGGAAAAATGTAAAAAAGATAAGAAAATCATGGCCGAAGACCAAGCAGCACAGCAGATTAGGAATCGTGCTCTCCAAGAGTATACAATGCCTAATCCAAGAGATAATTTAAGTAGCATTGTGAGACCAACAGTGGACGCTAATAAATTCGAGATCAAACTGGTGATTATCCAGATGGTTTCACAATTTCAGTTCGGGGGTCTCCCAAGTGAAGATCCAAATGCTCATCTAGCTCAATTCTTGGAAATTTGTGATACCTTCAAGATGAATGGAGTTGGTCCGGATGCAATCAAACTCAGACTATTTCCTTTCTCTTTGAGAGATAAAGCTAAGTTGTGGTTGAGTTCTCTTACACCACAATCAATCACTACTTAGGATGTATTGTCCAAGGCATTTTTTAGCAAGTATTTCCCACCAGGCAAGACGGCAAACTTCAGACAAGAGATCACTAGCTTCACCCAACACAGTGGTGAATCTTTTTATGAGGCTTGGGAGAGATATAAGGATTTGCAGAGACAGTGTCCTCACCATGGGGTTCCATAGTGGTTACTTATCCAAACCTTTTATCAAGGGCTTACCAAACTAATGTGGATCACTATAGATGCTACAACTCAAGGCTCCTTCATGAGCAAAACACCCGAGGATGCCTACAACTTGCTAGAAACCATGGCGTCCAACAACTATCAGTGGTATGGAAAATAAAGTATACCTAGGAAAGTCGCAGGACTACATGAGGTGGACAGTTGGAACCTCCTTAACGCCAAGATTAATATGCTCACTAAGAAACTGGAGGCGACTACAAAGATTTCCAATCCCATGGTTGTGTATTCCTGTGAGCATTGTGGATGAGGACATGCATCTTTTGAATGACAGGGAGGTTTTTCTTAGGATTCCTCTATTAAGCAGTTAAACACATTCAACAAATTCCAGAGAAACCAAGCGAATCCCTACTCTAACACTTATAATCCAGGCTGGCGAAACCATCCAAATTTTTCCTGGTCTAACCAAGGAGGAGTGCAAAACAATAACCCAGGTTTCAAACAGACCCCTCTTGGATTTCAGCAGAAGACAACCTTCCCTTAACAACATGAACCAAAGTCCAACCTTGAAGTCATGATGGAAAAGTTCCTCAAAGATAAAGAGAGGTACCAAAAAGACCAAGAGGAGCAACATTAAGCAATAAAAAATTTGACTTCTCAAGTGGGACAACTTTATGCCCATAATAAGATGCTGAAAAATCAAATCGCAGCTCAAGCCTCAGGATCAAAGCAGGGTGGAATATTTCCCTGTCAACCTCAAAATCCTAGAGAGCAAGCTAAGGTGGTTACACTTAGAAGTGGTAAGCAGTTGACTGCCAATGAGTTCAAAAACAATGATACAAAAACTGCTTGTGACCTGCAGATAGAGAAGACCGCACAAACATAAAAGAATGAAGAGAAGAAAGACTCAGCACCTTTGGTACCACCATTGCCATTTCCATAAAGGCAGCAGACATCCAAGCTAGACAGGCAATTTGAAAAGTTCATGAAATCGTTCCAGCAGCTTACACTCAACATACCTCTCCTGGATATGATAAATACCATGCCTGTATATTCAAAGTTTTTGAAGGACATCATCTCGAATAAGAGAAAATGGAAAGATCATGAGACTATTCCCATTAATGAGGAATGCATTGCTGTTATTCAAAATAAGCTTCCTCAGAAGCTTAAGGATCCAGGGAGTATCACTATCCCTTGTACCATTAGAAATGAATTTATAGGTAAATCCCTTTGTGATCTTGGTGCAAGTGTAAGTATAATTCCTCTCTCTTTTTGCAGGCATCTCAACATTGGTGAACCTCAACCAAAGATAATATCCTTACAGCTTGCGGACAGATCAATCGTCTATCCTTATGGTATTCTGGAAGATGTCCCAGTCAAATTCGGTGACTATTATGTTCCAAGAGACTTTGTCATCTTGGAGATGGAGGAGGATCGCCACATTTCGATTATACTTGGATGACCTTTCCTAGCCACAGCAGGAGCAATCATTGATGTCAAGAGAGGAAAGATACTGTTGGAAAATGGAGACAATAAGGTGGAATTTGATGTTTTCAAAATGGCAAAACAATCCTCAATGATGGGATCCTGTTTCAGAGTAAATGCGATCTAGAGCTGCATGCAAGAAACCTATGAACATCGACTCACAGATGATCCCCTAGAAGCATGCTTGGTTCATGATGTTTCAGAAGATGAACTTAACAAGGAAGTGGTAATGTATGAACATTATCTCAGTGCAAATCCAGCATTAAATAAACAAAGATCAGTCAGGTATGAACCCTTACCTTCTACTTTAGAAAATCTTGGTGAGATTGAAGAGCATATTGCACCCAAGGTAGAGCTCAAAACTTTTCCTTCTTCTTTGAGGTATGCATTCCTTGGCCTTGATTCTACCTATCCTATCATTGTGAATGTTTAGTTGACTAATAAACAGGTAGACAAATTGCTTAGGAGAATTAGACCTCATAGAAAGATTATAGGTTACACCTTAGATAACTTAAAGAGGATTAGTGCTTCAATATGCATGCATAGGATTCACATGGAAAATGATGCTAAACCTACCATAGAACACCAAAGAAGGTTAAATCCTAACATGAAAGAGGTGGTTAAAAAGGAAATTGTGAAGTTGGTTGATGCAGGGATTATCTATCCTATTTCAGATAGTGAGTGGGTTAGTCCAATCCACGTTATCCCCAAGAAAGGAGGTATAACAATAGTGCAGAATGAGAACAATGAATTGATCCTAATTAGAACTGTCACAGGGTGGCGCATGTGCATTGACTATAGGAAGTTAAACGAAGCCACAAGGAAAGATCACTTCCCTTTACCCTTTATTGATCAACTTTTAGAAAGGCTTGCAAATCATTCATTCTTTTGCTATTTAGATGGTTATTCAAGTTTCTTTCCAATTCCCATCCATCCTGATGACCAAGAGAAAACCACATTTACATGCCCTTATGGAACATATGCATATAGGAGAATGCCTTTCAGGTTGTGTAATGCACCCGCCACTTTTCAGAGATGCATGATGTCTATATTTTCTGATTTTGTTGATGACATAATGGAGGTTTTCATGGATGATTTTTCTGTGTATGGTTCTTCATTTGATGCATGTTTGGATAACCTTTCTAAAGTGCTACAACGTTGTGAAGAGACTAACCTAGTGCTTAATTGGGAGAAGTGTCATCTTATGGTAACAAAAAGGGTGGTTGTAGACAACGGGGTTTAGCGCGCACCCAAGTTTATTGCAACCGCGACACTGTTTGAGCTCATGGCTCTAGGGAACACACTAACCACTGTCATAAAGACATGGCGTGGAGATGAGGAGTCGCCACCCAGGGTAATAACTGGGATAAATCGAAAGTGGTGGTAACTCGATTCTCTAATACAAGCCAACACCACAGCCAGGAGTTCTAGATACGGAATACCAACTTCTTTAGTCTTGTGTTCATTTAGATTTATTTTATTAATTACTATCTTATTCCCTAATTTACATGCAATTTCATTAAACCCTAATTGAATATCCATCTAACCCTAAGGCAACCAATCCATGAAAAAACATATAACAAATGCATTCAAAGCATAATGTCCCTAAATCTAAACTACATTTGATTTTAGTTTAAGTTAACTAAATCTACATATTTTATTTACAAGTGAAATGGAACTAAAAATGGGCCTACATTTTAATAATTAGTGAGTCTAAATCTATTTATTTTAATTCTAAAAGTGGGCCTAAATCTATTGAATTTTAAAAGAAAAAGAAATTAATTATTGGGCTTCATTCTAATCAATTTTAATTAAAAGAAATGATCCTAAGTCTATAAATTATGAAGAAGGCTTTATTAATGGGTTGAGTTAAGCCTAAGTTAATTTTATTTAACTAAAAAATGAGCCTAAAATCTAAATTAACCTAGTGGGCCTAAATTAATTTTAAAGTTAATTAAACCTAAATTTAATTTAAAAGCCTATTTTATTAATGAGTTAGACTTACACATGGGCTTGGGCCCAAAATAAATAAAAATTAAAAAAAAGCCTAAATAATAATAATAAGATAATAAAAAAAACAAACACCCTGTGGTTCTCTAACCCTAATTTTAATTACATACAACCTAAAATTAATCTAAAGCCACCATTAATTTCAATTGAATTTACCAAATGAAACCTTAATTTACTAACCAATTAATTAAAATAAGAACACATGCCACACACATGATTGCACTATTCCCACTATTGGGGCTATTACAATGATCTACTGAGAACAAAAATTAAAATTAACTACAACCCAAAAAAATAA
>CATIWM010250128.1:0-11553 GCA_949671775.1 Mallotus repandus
TTTTTATTTTTCTCCTTCTCTTCTTTTTTTTATTCTTTTTTATTTTTATATTCTCTTTCTTTTCTCCTTTACCTCTTTTTTATAAATTTTTATTTTATCTTTTTTTCTTAATTTTTCTCTTTTTTATTTTTCATTTTTCCTTCTTTTTTATTTTTCTCTTTCCTTTCTCTCTTTTTTATTTTTATTTTATCCTTGTTTCCTTCTTTTTTCTTTTATTTTTTAATTTTAATTTTCTCTTTATTTTTTATTCATGTCTTTCTTTTTCTTTTTCCTTTTTAAAAAAAATTATTTTTTTTAGAGGTTCAAGAATTAATACCTTTGATTTACTTTTAGTTTTTGATCTTGTTTTACATGTACAAGGAAAGATGGAGGTACTTTTGATGCTTCTAGTTCTGGTTTAGTAGATGTTGTTGGTTCTTAAAAAGGTGTTGAGGATAAGAAAAGTGAATATAAATGCAGTGAAGGTGGAGTGAATTGTGAGAATAACGAAGCTTATGATTCAAAGTTTTATTGAAGTTGTTGGTGGTGGTGATGAGTTAAAGGATTCTGTTGGGGTATATTATGTTTTATTATATTTGTATCTTTTTCATTTCTTTTTAGTTTCTGATACTCTATTATCTGTTTTGTTTTAATGGTGATAAGAAATTGTCTGAGGATGTTGGTTTTAATTCCAATATTAAGATGGTGTTGATGGTGGTGAATTGTTGCAGGTTTCTAATTTGGTGTGCTCTTTTGTTTTATTTAGGATTTAGGGTTTTAGGGTTTGCAAATCAAATCATCAATAGAGACTCCATCATAAATAAAGCATACAATTTTGTTCATTGCTTTACTTAATTTTTATTGTTGTTGAGCAGAGTAACAAACATACATAGATTTGAAAATGAAAAAGAAAATGTATATGGTGACGAATCCAATCGAAAATAGAACTTGTTTTAATGGGGCATCAACATAAATTAAAAGTCAAGAATAAAATTAATAACTTATTTTGTATAAATTATTAATAATTTAATTTCTTATATAAGATCATATATTGATCATATATGAATCATATACGAAAAAAAGACTTTTATTCTCTACTTTAATTATTAACCATATACAAAAAATACTTTATTTTTTATTGTAATTTTTAAATTTTTTTAAAGTATTATATTCAATTGTTAAATATATAATATATAAAAAAAATTAACAAAATTATTTTTAAAAAAATTTGGTGTTGTTGAGTCGCAAGAGGATGCTACCATTTTATACTGCACTTAAAAATTTGGTATCATTTTGGTTTTTTATGGTTTCTAGTACCTTTTTGTTTTAATTTGTTACGTGTTGATTTTTTTGGATTTCTGATATATTTTTTGTTTTATTAATAGCAATGTAGTTGTATCACTGAGTTTTATTTTGTATGTTTATTGTATTTACGCAATCTTTATTTTGTGTCCAAATATTCCATATTTGAAGTAGATTTATTATTGTGATTTTCTTTTAATCTATTTTTGTTGATGACACATGAGAAGATGTTAATATGTTACAATTTTGTATCCTTTTAATTTATTTTTAGTTTTTAATTCATTTTTCTATTTTAGTTTTTTTTTTTTTTTTTTTAAGAATATATGTGAGATTTTTGGTTTTCTTCTATAATATTATCATCAGCATTATACAAATCACTAGATAGTGAATTCTACCTTCATGTATCACTGACAACATCTCCCCACTATTCTTCCCAGGATTCCCACTAAGCATTGATAACTCTAATGGATCCAAAACACCTAGCGGAAAAGCAAAAGTACCCCTTTTCTTTAAATAACATTGGATCAATTATTCCTTTTAATAAAAAGAACAACCTTTTATATCCTAAACATTTCTCAACTAAAGAAGCACAGTCAAATAGTCAGCATATCATCTCTTAGGCATGACAACAACAAATAAAGAAGCATATTCAAATAGTCAGCATATCATCTTTTAGGCATGACAACAACAACAACAACAAAAATTCGATGCACCAGAAAATTTAAAATTCAAATAAAGATGCTGGTTGATAATTACGACAAGTTACAACACAAGGCAAAAAGCATAACTGATGCACTTGTCAATTTATAATTCATTCAAATATGTACAAACTAAGCAAAAAACTTCATGCTGAGATAAAGATCAACAAAACAATTCAATAACAACAACAAACAAATACAAGGAAACACAACTTGTTAAAATTTCAGATAGAACCATAACAACATAGAACATCATATTACTAAAAAATTAAATATAAGACACACTTACATTAGCTAGAGTATGTCTCTACAAACCAACAAAGACCTTTTTTGTTTTAACTCACTCTCAAAGCTCATCCTCCATTCTCAAATATTCACCAATATCAGCCTGGTGATGCACGAAAATTCCATTAGGATCCAATTTCCTACACTCCTGAGTGGATCTTGCAACTGACCCAAAGCCCAAAAGCACATTAAACATGGAAAATACAATCACCCCATCATTTTTCGAAATACTATCAGTAATCCTTCCTAACCCACCTTTCAAAACATGATTCCCATACAAAAACGACATCTCCGATGTGGGTTTTAGCCAAACCTTATGTTTACCATAAATGAAGCGAGTAGCAGAAGTGCATATAGGGATTTGGAGAAGAAGGGAGCAAGAGAAGTAGGAGTTGGTGGCAGCAAGATCTAATGATTCAATGATGGAATTGAGACTTTTTGAGAGCTATTGAAGAGAGCAGCGTCACAAGGAAGAGAGCAGGGTCGCCGGGAAGAGAGCAGGGTCGCCGGGAAGAGAGCAACGCTGCGGGGAAGAAAGCAGCGTCCTTTTTTTGCGTAAATGACGGAAGAGGGCAAGGAACACGGAAGAAAAAAAATTAAATGAAAGGCATTTTAGTAATTAACGAAAAATTGGTGTATTTTGGTGAATAGAAGCCTTTTTTGGGCATTTATGTTAAAATCCTTGATTAAAATGAAGAATAACACTATATCATTCATCTTGTAAGCCCTAAGTTATAACAAAGTAATGTAATTCACTTATGAATAAAATTTTAGAATGATAAGTAATTTAATTCACTAATCAACAAAACATTGAATAAAAAAAATTAGAATGATAATTTTTATGATGTGCATAAGAGTTTATGGATTTTTTTTTTTGACATTTTATAGTTATAATTTTATGGCATTTTTTTTGGTAACATCTTTTATCTACAATGGAAAAAAATTAGGCATTTTCTATTATATTATACTTCAATACACAAAATGAAATCAAGATTTTAGCAAATATTGTGTACTCAAATGAATGCAATGATGAATACACAGGTGATGTAGCTAACATTTGCAATCCTAACTTATATATTTTCACTTTTCAGTGCCCACCACAAATATCAAATATCAAATTGATTAGAAGTCTGCAATCACATATATAAGTCTTCAAATCCAATCTCTCAGTCTCAACATACTCAAAGCTGCTCGGTGAAATAGTTAGTGTGTAAGTACAAATTAAATAAATCATTATATCATTATATGCACATTATTCATTCACAAGTAAAAATTAGAACGTGAATCTTAAGGGCAAAAAGCCAATTGACCGGTTCAACTTGTGAAAAAATAAACCTTCCAGATGAATTAAAATGAAGAATAAAAGTATATTATTCGTCTTGTTGGCCCCAAGTTATATTAGAATGATAATAATTTAATTCACTAATCAACAGAACATTGAATAATAATTCAGTTATTGAAAAAAAAATTGAATGATAAAATTTTTATGCGCAGAGTTGTGGATTTTTTTTTTAATTCAAAATAATGGTTTAATTTTATTTTTTAAGAAATAGTTAAATATATATCAAATTCAGTCTTCAAATAATGTGCAATTAAGCATGAGATTTTGGGTTGATTTCTATTTGTCTTGAAAAATGAAGCATTTTTTATTATAATATAGTTTTGTTTTTAATTGAATAAAATTTTATCAATACACAAAATGAAATAAGATTTTAACAAATATTGTGTACTTAAATGAATGCAGTGATGAACACACAGTAATAATTGCAATCCTAACTTATATCTTTTCACTTTTCAGTACCCACCACAAATATCAAATACCAAATTAATTAGTTAATGTTTAAAGTGTTTTTACTAATTTAATTTTATTCCAATATCTTAGAATTACTTTTCTATTTATACAAAATAAAGCTTCTATATATTGTATTTAAATGAAAATAAGATGAATGAATGTTAGATTAGTTAAAATATAAAATTTGTGATCTCAAAATATAAAATTTATGATCTCAATTATTCACTTTCGCCCGACTTTCATTTATACTGCTTTAAGGTCACTTCCAACTCATAGCTCCAAAATGCAGTTGTTCAACACGATCCTATAGATTATTTGTCTACAATATTTGTGAAAAAGAAAAAAAATCAACTAAGAGCAAAAATTTTATTTCTATGCATCCAAAATCAAACTTTTATTAAGCAGAGAAAACACAACATTATTGCATGATTGCCAGTCTAACAAAAAAAATTGTAAAGTTTCAAGTCTCAGCTGCTATGAATTTGCTTAACAATGGATGCAGCAACAACCAAGAGATCATGCACCTTCATATTCATATCGGAAAGTGGAGACAGCCCAGAAGATGAGAATTCTTCCTCACAAGAAATAGCCTCAATAGCAGCATCAAAAGTGCTTTCTTTAGCAGACTTGAAGTTACCATCGCGCAGTGCTTGCATGGCCTCAGGAACATCTCCTTTTAGTATCTCATTATAAGATCAACACAAGATCTTAGTTCTTGTTGCTCCTTTTGGTCATGGCTTCTGCTCCTGCTGCTTCGTTCAAGTAGTTCATAAATACGATGGAGTGTACGAGTTGCCTTTGCATCAATAGTTTGAATCATGACCTTGGCAAGACCTTGAACGTCAGAGTTAAAGTTTTGAGGGTTCGATACAAGTGACCAAACACAGAATTGATAATAAGGTGTCTGCCTGCAGGTTTTCTCTATCAAGTTGTTGCCAAAAATGCTTGGAACAATTGCACCATGAACAGGGAAGATGAAGATGATAAAGATCAAAAGGAAACTCTTCATTTTAGTTTTCTGTCGTAAAAAAGATGAAATGGTTGTGCTTAAAGAGTAGTAGTTTGATGTACGGTGAGTTTAATTAGTGATGGAGGTTGGTTTTATAGGGGAAAGCTCTGCTTTTCCTCCAAGATTTGAGTACACAGTCAGCAGAGATATTTATTTAGGTTGTTGAATGAGAGGGTAGATTTTTTTTTTTTTTTAACAACCATTTTGTTAGTTTGTTAATTAGATTTGTATGTTAGTAGGGGTGGAGTGGGGATTTGAACCGTCCACATCCACTAGGGCAATCAAAGCTCTTGCCACCACAGCCAAGTTTGGTGCTTAGATTTTTTAGTTTTTATGTGGAAAGAATTGAAATGAAATTATCTCTTGACTAAATCTTCATGTCTTTTAAATCATTAATTTCCTCAAGGCTCGCCTTGCGGCAAGATCAAACTACTATTAACTCAGTCATCAACCATCAGGCAAGATTGATTGATGAAGATAATTTAAGTGCTTCTTTGATCATATACTATATAAATAGTGCATGACTACTTACTCATCAACTGTTGATATGATACCATAGAGAAAGACAAAATTAGTGAAAAAAAATATATTGAGATTAATAATGCATGTATATGATTTTGATCAAAGGGTATTAATAGACGTACAAGGATTTGGAACTTTCATATTACTTACATTTTAATTAATAGGTATTTTTATATATATTTATTTTTATTTTTATTTTTATTTTTTTATGTTCGTGTTAATTAGACACTTGAATTAGAAAATAGACACTTCAATTAATTTTTTTTATCTATATCCTCATTTTCCGTGTCCTCGTGTTAAAGTAAATTATTATTGACGACCACCAAACAACTTCAAAAGACGATGGTCATCTCATTTCTTTTTAATTTAGATTGAAGGAGGGAGATATGTCGTCATGAATGAAGACGAGAAGTATGATGTGGCATGTGCCACATAAGACAAAGGTATAACGTGACATTTGCCACATAAGACAAAGGTATAACGTGGCATTTGCCGGAAAACACTAGCCACAATAATAAAATAAAATACTAGTGGGTGATTTTATCAGGAATTCATGGTTTTAGACTTGCATGCTAAGAAGTACGGATACGGATACGAGACACAGATACGATGTGACACGAAAATAGTAATATAATAATTTTTAAAATTTAAGAACACGAAACGGGAAGACACATTATATATATATATATATATTGAAATAAAATGGAACTTGCATTACTGAATATCATCTAAAACAGCCAAAGCTAAAAAGGATGGAATAACACCATTCCAATCCTCAAGAACAGGCCTAGAACGCGTAGCCTTTGCTAGCAAATGAGCTACATAATTCGCTGTTCTTTTGACATGAACAAGGGAGGCAGAAATCCCTTTTAACAAGCTAACACAGTCATTAATTAACACATGAAAATAAGTTCGAGCTGACGACTTAGGGAACATAGCAGCAGCTTCAAACACATGTAGAGAATCTGTTTCTATAACCACATTGTGAAGCTGCAGATTCTGAAGCCAAAACAACGCATGTTGACAACCTATCACTTCAGCAATCAAAGGATCTTGGGGACCTGGAAAAACACCATTCTTAAGATTAATAACAACACCCTGATGATCCTGTAATACACAACCATACGCGATACGCCCATTACCCGACATCGCAGCATCGACATTACATTTGAGATTACCAATCGAAGGAGTACACTATCTCTGAATAGACACAAGAGAGGGAGATGAAGCCGGTACAAAATAAATTGACTGAGCAGATTTCCAGTTCCTCCAAATCTCTGAAGCTGCATATATAATCGCATCAGGAGCTCGACTTTTATGATGCCACAAATAGTCATTACGATTACCCCATAATTGCCATAACTTCATAACAACAGAAATCACATTCTCCACAGAAAAATGTTGAAAAACAAAAACTAGCCAGCTCTGTAGAGAAGAAGATGCGTCAGATGGTACATTAATCTGCAATTTTTCCCAACATTCAACCACCACCCGACACTGAAGAAAGAGATGCTCACAAGATTCTTCTTGAGCATCACATAGCAAACAAGATGCGTCATCAATAACATGCTTATGCAATAAACGCAATCGTGTGGGTAAACAATTGTGAACCAAACTCCAAAGAAATTACTTTACCTTCGGGGGCACCTGCAAACTCCATAGCAACTTCCAGCCACTCCAAACATGATAAGGTAAAAGAACAGTAGGAGATGACAGAGCCCGATAAGCACTCTTAACTGAAAAGTGACCCTTTTTATCCCATTTCCATCTTAAAAACTCTTCATGCTGGCACATAGAAAGTGGAATACAAGAGATAAGCTGCTGGTCTCGAGGATTAAACAACATAGCAAGAAGATCTAGATTCCATTCACGAGTATCGGGCAGAAAAAGAGACTCAACCATCATATTCTCATAACCTCTAGGCACAGGCGAAGAAACAAAAGGATTATCCATATCAGGCAACCAAGCATCATTTCACACACTAACAGCACCACCCGAACCAATTTGCCAAATACACCCACGTTGAACTATCTCCTTGGAAGCAAGAATACTCCTCCAAGTATAGCTTGGATTTGTACCCAAACCAGCTGGGAAAAACGAGGAAGAAGGATAATAACGGGCCTTAAGGACACGAGCCAATAGAGAACTCTCATCAGACACAAGTCTCCATGCATGCTTAGCCAATAAAGAGAGATTAAAATCTCGGAGATTTCTAAACCCCAAACCACCCGAAAGCTTATGACAACACAACTCCTTCCAATTGAACCAATGAATGCCACTGTTCCACCAAAATGAATTCATTAAATTTTCAAGAACACCACACAGCCTTTTTGGGAGAAGAAAAATACTCATGGCATAATTTGGTAATGCCTGAGCTATAGTCTTAAGAAGCACTTGTTTACCGGCTTTAGAGAGAAACTTAGTGTTCCAGTTCCTCAGCCGACTCCACAACCGATCTTTAATAAACTGAAACATCTCAGTCCTGTTCCTACCTAACCAAGACGGCAAATCAAGATAGTAGCTATTCTCCCTTGCCAAAGAAACATTCAGAACTTGACTCACAAAATTGGCGTTTGCTGAATATGTATTCTTACTAAAAGCAATTCCCAACTTCTAGTAATTAATCAATTGGCTCAAAGTAGAAACATAATCATCTAAACAATGCTTCAATTGCACAGCTTCAGCTTGAGTTGCTCTAAAATAAAACACACTATCAGCCGTAAACAAGAGCTGCGAAATACATGGAGCTGAACGAGCTATTTTGCACCCATGAAGTCAATCCTTCTGAACTTGATTCTTAATGCTAGCAACAAGAGCTTCTGTGCATAAAATATATAAATACAGTGACAAGGGGTCACCTTGCCGAAGCCCACGTTCAGGATACATAAAAGGAATTTCCAGATTACTGATCACAAATTTATACCTAACAGCCCTGACACACATCATTAACAATTGAACCCAAGCAACATTGAAACCCAACTTCAACATAATAGCTTCCAAATAGGACCAACTCACAAGATCATATGCTTTGCTGATATCCACTTTAAGAGCCGCATAACCAAATTCGCCTTGCCTTTTATGATGAAGAAAATGATTAATCTCATAAGCAAGTAAAATGTTATCGGTAATGGACCTACCCGGGACAAAAGCACTTTAAGTGTGCGAGATTATCCATGGCAGAACAAGCTTTAATCTGTTTGCAATCATTTTGGCAATGATTTTGTACATCACACTGCATAAAGAGATATGACAGACATCCTGTAAAGTTTTTGGTTGATGCTTCTTAGGAATTAAAACAACCAACGTATCCTTGAGCTCATCCGGAATCCGGCTAAAAGAAAGAACTCTCAAGCATTCAGATGTGATATCAGTCCCAACAACAAACCAAAAATGTTGGAAAAAACCTGGATTTATACCATCAGGCCCTAGAGCCTTATCAGGATGCATAGCAAACAGAGCTGACTTTACATCATCCGAGTTTAAAGGTTGCATAAGAGATTCATTCTGTTCCATAGTGACAACCTGCTTAACAAAAGGGAGAATTAAATCAACATGCACTTCTTGCTTTGAAAATAATTCATAAAAATGAGTATGAATAAGCATATCAAGCCCATTATCCTTGGTGCGAATAATTCCACTAGGATCTTGCAACTTATGAATAGCATTTGTTTTCCTTCGAGCATTCGTTGCATTATGAAAGTACCGAGAATTGATATCACCCTCCTTAAGCCAATGGATCTTAGCTCATTGTCGCCAATAGTCATTCTCCTGTTGGCGAACAAGATTTAACTGAGATTTCATATTATAAATAATCATAATGGAAATAAAATCCCTCTTTACACGAAGTTGATACAATCTAGAAGAACAAGCCTCTATACGTTGTTTGAAGCTAGATCGAACTGATGAACCCCATTTCTCTAACTCAGTGGCACAAGCTGAAAGCTTTAAATTCAAAGGCAACAAACTGTATTTCAACCAAACAGCTTTAATAACATCATGACACCCCTGCTCCCGAGCCCAAGCATTTTCAAAACGAAACCGTTTAGGAGCCCATTGAACAGACAACTGCGGAAAGTGTAAAAATAGGGCAGAGTGATAAGAATTAACAGTATCAATATTACGAAGAACAACATCTTTAAACAACGACATCCAATCAACTATAGCCAAGGCCCTATCCAGCCTTTCCTCAATTATATGCAACCCACGTCTCCTTTCCCAAGTAAAAGAGTGACTAATCATACCCAAATCATGAAGGTGACAATCCAGAATAGTCTGACGAAACCCATTCACCATCCAATCTGCCTTCCGTGTACCGCCCAACTTCTCTGAATGAGATAAAAGATCATTAAAATCCCCCAAAATACACCATGGGAGATTTGAACTTGAACTAAGATTAAGAAGACAGTCCCAAGATGCCCGACGTCTACTGCTTTCTAGAAACCCATAGAATCCTGTCATCCTCCATAACTTAGGATAATGAAGCTTAACAATCACATCAATAAAATTCTCATCATACTGCAGAAGTTGAACAGAATTAGGATCCTTCCAAAGTAAAGCAATTCCACCTCCATGAGACTCTCTCTCTCAACAACAAAAGAACCAAAAAATTAAAGAATTTTACAAACTGAATCTACTTTTTTACAATTAACCATAACTTCTAATAAAAACACAAATTTGGGCTTCTTACTAGCTAGCCACAAGGCTTTTTAATTCATGAATTGTGCGTGGATTGCCCAAGCCACGACAATTCCAGCACAGTGTAATGCAAGTTTTTTGGATTATGGGCTTGTTCAGACTGTTGGCCCAAATCTTGGAGAACATCAACCTGAGATGCCACTAAAGCCCCATCTCCAAACCTTCTCCTTTTGACATCTATAATCACAATACCTTCAGACATAACAGACTTCCTGCTATTGCGGACTTCTAAAGATGAGGCAAACATGACCGTACCACCTTCTCCATCATGTGCCAGACCATCCTAATTTTCAATAACCATATTATCCACGTTCAACCCAACCGTTGCTCCAGTGGAACTAACCGATGACCGAACAGAATCCGGTTGAAGCAACCACTTGGCTCCGATATTGGTAGAGGGATTCCAAGCAGTAGCTCGCATCCATGGACCATAGGGTTTCTCAAGGTTTAGATCATTGGCATCAAAGAAATGCTCACAAAACTTGTCAGAATGACCAATGCGCCCACAGAATAAGCAAAAATGAGGTAAGCGCTCATAACGAAAATTGACAAGTAAACCAATTCCCACCTGGTTTTTTAAGCTTCATCCAATATTTCAAAGGATGATGAACATTTAGCGCAATACAAATCCTCATAAAATCACGCCATAAGCTACCATAGTTGTCAGAATCAGAATCCAAATACTGACCCAAGAAAGTACCAATTTATTGCGCCATCCTTTTAGACATAAAACCAACAGGTAAATCAAAAACCTGAACCAAATTTCCAATTCATCCAAGGAAACTTGTGAAAGTTGTTCATCGGGCTCAAATTTCTTAGTAAGCAGTACATGTTGATTAAATGTCCAAGGGCCTCCCGTCACAATTCTGTTAAAATCCAGTTTATGAAAGAACTGGAGAATAAACAAATTGGGGGCTACATCCCTAATAACCACAGGTCACCAAATGGAAGCCAGAGTTTGCTTCATTGCAATAATGTTAATAGAACGATTAATAAAGAAACGACCAATAAGTCTCCATTTCAATTCTGATTGATGCACCTCCTGCCCTTTTGTTCCTGCTCCATTCCTTCCAGAACCATACCTTTAATACGATCATCTTCTAGCGAAATTGCACTACACTAAGCAGCCAAAGTATCTCGAGCATTACTTTTAGAAGCCATAATGACGAAAAAATAATGAAAAAACAAAACAAAAAAAGAAAGATGACAAAACTTGTCAAGAGAAAAGAGAAAATAACTTGTCGGAGGACAAGTATATATATATATATATA
>CATIWM010250187.1:0-21185 GCA_949671775.1 Mallotus repandus
AATTACCAAAAATCATAAAATCTCATTTAAATACCATAATTTAATTTATTTCCACAAATAAACATAAAATATATTTATTTTCAAATAAATAGTAAATTCTAGCTTGTACTCAAATTTATTATTTATAAAAATTCCGGAAAATTCATAAAAATATAATTTTACTCTAAATATCATTAAATCATTAAATAATTAAATACTATAATATTTATATACATTTTATATTATTTCCGGAAATTAATCTAAAATCAACATAATATAAAAAAAAATACTAATTTAGCTAATAAAATTAATTTATACCTTCTAATAATCAAAATTATTATTACACATGTTAATTAACTATAAATTCATCAAAAATCAATTTAAAATAATATTATTCAATTTTCTCTAAAATGCATATTTTCACATATTACTTCCAAAAATTATAATAAATTATCTATAATTAATTTTATAAATTTTCCTTCACAAACATTACTCCAGATAATATATAGTATTTATTAAAACTATTTAAATTTTCGGGCTCGGAATAGCAACCCGAACCAAAAATTCTAAAAAAAGTTATCGAAAAATTATTTTTACATAACATCCAATCTCTACATCAACTTTAATACTCATCATTTAACCTAAAACTCACTTAATTAATAAAAAATTAACAAAAACACAAAAATACAATTAGCTCATTTCTAGTTGATCCAGAAGGAGATCGAAGAAACTGGAGGTAGATTTAAGAAGCTTGGAAGGAGAGGAATCCAAAGACATCGGATTCAAGGTCAGCCAACACCAGAATCGTCGCTGGCAACCAAGTTGACTTTCGACCGATGAAGAGAAAATCGAGAATAGAGAAGAAGAAGGCGGCGTAGGGCGGTTGCTGGCGAGCTGGAGGTGGCGGTACGACGGCAAGTAGCAGCGGTGGCAAGGCGCAGTGGCAGGCTGTGGTCTGGTTCAGTCCGGTTGAAGGAAGAAAGGGAAGAAAAAGAGAGGAAAGGAAGAAAAAAAGAAAAACCCAAAATTTTATTATGCCATATATATATATATATATATATATATATATATTTATTTATTTATTTATTTATGATTACAATATATTAATTTACTCACCAATATACCAATTAAAATACATATATACAAATAATATACCAAATAAATTCTCTCCACCATAAAATAATACACACAATAAAAGATAAAATAATAATTAGCTAACAATTTATTTAAAACAAAATTAACACACTTTTATAAATAATAATTAAAATAATTCTCATTACCAAAAATTTAGAGTTAATTTCACTAAATAACAATCTCAATATTAATAAAATATTTATTAACATTGCAAGTCTCAAAAATTATATTTTATAATTTAAAAATAATTCGGGTGTTTACAATCTTCCTTCCTTATAAAAATTCATCCTCGAATTTTAACAAAATAGAAGGATTACAAGATTTTCACAATTAAAAAAGATAGGGATATGCCACTTGCATCACTGCCTCAGTCTCCCACGTACAATCTTCCACCGTATGGTTGCTCCATAACACTTTCACCATCGGAATTTCTTTAGTGCGGAGTTGTCAAACTTGTCGGTCCACTATCGCCATTGGGTATTCTTCATACGCCAAATCTTCGCTGAGCTCCACTGTCTGAAGCTGAAGAACATGCGAAGGATCGAAAACATACTTGCTCAACATCTAGACATGAAACACTGGGTGAATCTGCGACAACTCTGACGGTAACACCAGTCTGTACGCCACTTCACCAACTCTCGATAGAATCTCGAAGAGTCCGATATATCCGGGAGCTAATTTACTCTTCTTACCGAACCTCATCACTCCCTTCATTAGAGACACTTTAAGAAACACCAAGTCTCTAATAGAGAATGACACATCCTTCCTCTTAGGGTCTGCATAACTCTTTTATCTACTGAAGGTTGTCCTTAACCTCTGCTGAATGATGGGTACCTTTTCAGAAGTCACTTGCACCAATTCTGGTCCTGTCAACTGTCTCTCGCCAACTTCCCAACACAAAGGCGATCTGCACTTTCTTCCAGACAGTGCTTCATACAGAGCCATTTCAATCCTTGCATGATAATTATTATTATATGCAAATTCAATCAATGGCAAGTGTATGTCCCATTGACCATCAAAATCCATCACACACTTCTGAAGCATATCCTCCAAAGTCTGAATGGTCCTTTCAGACTGACCATCAGTTTGAGGATGAAAAGTTGTGCTAAAGCCCAACCTTGTACCCAAAGCCTTATGTAATTCTTGCCAAAAAACTGAAGTAAAAGTGGCTCCTCTATCAAACACTATACTCATTAGTACTGCATGAAGACAAATAATAAGATTAACATACAATCTTGCTAACCTGTTAGTAGAGTACGTCTTTTTAATTGGCAGAAAGTGAGCTGACTTTGTCAATCTGTCAACTATTACCCAGATCGCATTATAGCCACTTGATGTATGAGGTAAACCACCTACAAAATCCATAGCAATCATATCTCACTTCCACTCTGGGATGGGCAACTGCTATAATAATCCTGAAGGCCTATGATGTTCTAACTTCACTTGCTGACAAGTAAGACACTTGGACACAAATTCTACAATGTCTCTCTTCATCCCATTCCACCAATATGTATCTTTCAAATCATGATACATCTTGGTAGAACCTGGATTGATACTATAAGAAGAAAAATGGGCTTCCTCCATAATCTCCTTTCTTAATTCATCCATATCTGGTACACATAGCCTTGTGCCCAAACACAACGTGCCCTCACTGTCAACTATAAAGTCTCTTGATTGACCTTGTTACACTTCAAACATAATCTTCTGCAACTGTGGATCTCTTCTCTGAGCTGCTTTAACTCTATCCAAGTACACTGATCGTACTTTTAATTGAGCTAAAAGACATTTCTTGGTTATCTTCCACTGCAATCCCTGTTCAATTAGGTCATGCAACTCCTTAATGACTGGCCTCTTTTTTATGCTGATGTGTGCAAGACTGCCTGCTATCCTTCTACCCAATGCATCGGCTACCACGTTCGCTTTACTAGGATGGTAAAGGATAGAACAATCGTAATCTTTTAGAAGTTCCATCCATCTTCTTTGTCTCAATTCAAATCTCTTTGCTAAAAAATGTACTTTAAGCTCTTGTGGTTGGTGTATACTTCACAAGTTACACCATATAAATAATGCCTCCATATCTTCAAAGTAAACACTATAGCTGCAATTTCCAAATCAAGGGTGGTGTAGTTTTGCTCGTGCTTCTTTAATTGACGTGAAGCATAAGCAACTAATCTCCTATTCTGCAGCAATACACACCCCAATCCCACTCGAGAAGCATCATAATACACTGTATACCCTTCATTCCCTCAAGGTAAAGTCAATACTGGAGCTGAAGTTAACAAGTCCTTAAGCAACTGGAAGTGCTCTTTACATCTGTCAGTCCAAATAAACTTTACAGTCTTCTGAGTTAGCCTTGTTAAAGGCACTGCAATCTTAGAGAGGTCCTTCATAAATCTCCTGTAATAGCCTGCTAAACCCAGAAAACTTCTCACTTCAGTGACTGTTGTAGGTCTCGGTCATTCTGTAACTGCTTCAATCTTCTTGGGATCCACTTGAATGCCATCTTTGGATACTACGTGGCCTAAGAATGCAACTTGACCCAACCAAAACTCGCATTTTGAGAACTTGGCATACAATTGATGTTCCCTCAAGGTCTGAAGCACAAACCTCAAATGCTTTGCATGCTCCTCCTTACTTCTTGAATATACCAAGATATCATCAATAAAGACAATCATAAATTGGTCCAAGTATGGCCTAAATACCCGATTCATCAAGTCCATAAAGGCAACTGGAGCATTAGTTAACCTTAAGGACATCACCAAAAATTCATAATGGCCATATCTCGTCCGAAATGCAGTCTTAGGTACATCTTCACTTTTAATTCTCAACTGATGATACCTTGACCTCAAGTCAATCTTATAAAAATACTGAGCTCCTTGAAGCTAATCAAATAAGTCATCAATCCTTGGGAGAGGATATTTGTTCTTGATGGTGACCTTGTTCAACTGTTTGTAGTCGATACAAAATTGAAGACTACCATCTTTCTTTTTTCCAAATAACATTGGTGCACCCCAAGGAGATATGTTAGGTCTGATAAAACCTTTATCAAGTAGCTCTTGCAACTGCTTATAAAGCTCTTTTAACTCTATAGGCAGAATTCTATAAGGTGGCATAGAGATAGGATCTGTACTAGGTACAATATCGATACATAATTCTATCTCTCTATCTGGTGGAAATCCTTTAGGAAAAATATCAGGAAACTCTCACACCACTGACACCTTCTCAACTGCTCTTATGTCCACCTTTGTATCTTTGACCACAACTAAATAGCCTTTACATCCTATACTAAGCATCTTTCTAGTTGTGATTGCAGAAATAAGTTTTTGAGGCGTTGAACTCTTATCGCCTCTGAATCAAAACTCTTCATAATTAGGGATTCTGAAAATCACTACCTTATTTTGACAATCCAATGTGGCATATTATCGAGCAAACCAATCCATCCTTAAGATCACATCAAAGTCGATCACATCCAATAATGCTAAGTTTGCCAGCAACTCTCTACCTTCTCTGGACACGGGACAAGATGGAAAGAATATGTCTGTCTCTAACTCGTCACTAAGTGGAGTCGCTATAGACAAAGAAAATAACAATTTGGATGGTTGCCACTCTATCCTCAAAGTAAAGACAGGTGAAACAAAAGAATGCGATGCACAAGGATCAAATAAAACTCTAGCCTCAAAAGAACACACTGAGATAGTACCTGCTACCACCGCATTAGATGCTTGAGCATTTTGGGGAGTCAAAGTGAACACCCTATCCTGTCCATGGCCAACCTTCTGAGAACTGAAAGGTTGAGTGAATCCTCTAGCACTCGGTCTACCCCCATATCTGCCTCCCGAACCTCGGCCCTGTTTGCCCATATACTGAGTCAGCCTCTGCTGAGGGTACATAGGTGCCTGGTAGGGCTACTGTACCTGTTGAAATGGCTGAGCAACTGAAGATAAAGATCCTTATGCAAAAGAAGACCGATATCCAGTGTTAGGACAAGCTTTAGTGAGATGTCCAATCTACCCACAGTTGAAGCAAGCTCCAATCAGCAAATGGCATGGTCCCTGATGTACTCGGCCATAAGTAGGGCATGCACTGGGCCTCGAGCCTGAACTACCATGTCCAAAGCTCTGATTGCTACTACCATTGCTGGCTCCAGGTTCGAATCTCAGAGGTCTACTACTCCGTTTACTGTGTTTGCTAGTCTTATGCGCCTGATTAATTCGATAACCTTAATGTGAAGTGCCCACAGTTTGATTACCAATACTACCCATCTGAAATACAGGCTATTGAATCCCCTGTGTCATCATTACTCCATTGCTGCTGCTCGCCTATGGGTCAGAAATGGTGCCATGCATAATATGATATCTCTCTAGTTGTTGAGCCTCCGCAATCACACTATCCAATGTCTGGCCTGTAGTGTGGATGCTGATGTAGGCTGCATCTAAATCCATCACAAATAACTCTACAGCTCTCCTGTCATCCTACATCACATCTAGCGTATGATGACCTAGTCTGAGGAACTCATGGGTGTAGTATGCCACTGACTGATCACCCTTACTTATATGCAGTAGATGCGACCTGTAGTTGTCCCTCATGTATACTGGACTAAAGTACCACAGAAACTATTCCTTAAATTCCAACCAAGTCATTATAGTATTGCAGGGCTGAATGGACTGCATGAAACAGTCCTAAGCTGCGGCCTGAATAGATAACTCCACAACCACAATCCGTTGATAATCTGTGTAGCCTCTTCGAGTTCTGGCCTTGATGGTGTTAAGGAAATCTAATGCATCTCCAGTGCCATCAAAAGAAACTCTTCCCACTCGGGAATACAGTAATGATGCGTTTGGATTAGACATCCCCTGATTCCTCTGTTGAAGCATCTGCTGAACTAAAGGCATGGCTTGATTCAGAGCTTCCAAGCCTTGGTTAATGCCTGTCATTCCAGTTGCAAAAGCTGCAGTATCAACCTCAGGAACTCCTTGTTCTACATGTTGCTCGTGTTCTTACATCTGAGCTGCTTTTGCTCTATGTCTACCCCTACCCCTATCTCTACGTAAAGGAGCAAAGGGAGGAACTTCATCCTGTACGGACTGCTCATCATCATCATATGCTGCCTCGACAGTAGGAGCATTCCGTGCTCTCCTTCTCATTCTGAAAAGACAACTAAACAAAATTCAAAACACAACAAGGGACAGACACAAACACTAAAGCCTAGAAGCAATGAGGACAACAATTGACATTTATCAACCTAATTACCGTAGTAGTCTAAGAAAAACGTAACTTAAAGATCATTAGAGTCGAAAATAAAACATGGGCTCTGATACCAACTTTATCACGACCCGAACCGAAGGTTCATGACTGGCACTAGGGAATGGGGATACCAATAATACATATTTTGAATTTAACTACTGCGGTGTCTAGAATTTTAGTTACATAGTACAAAATCAAATTAACATACATAATGCAGCCGGTGAAGAATGAACTCGGCGCAACCTGGGAATACTGATAGACAGACGGTGAGGTCCTGAAAAAAATAAATTGAGGAGAATCAGACCTTACTGAGTGAATCAATTTTATAAAATGCATGCTGGTTTTAAAAACCATTTGTTAAAACCCTTTTTAAAATAGTATAAAATAAAATAATCATAATTGCTAAAATTGTTTACTTTTCTCGATAATATTTATATAAAGTCTTTTTAAAACTTTTTAAATCAACTTAATATGGAATCATCGTATAAAAATATTCCAAAATAATTCTTTTGGTGGAAAACCTGTTAGAACACATAAACCATTATTCTACTAGCCTTTCGACTCTCTTAATCCAAGTGACTGTCGTCCCGAGAGTAATGCATCAACCGAGTTACTGCCATAGTCATTTCACTTATTCCATATTGGATGTCCCGAAAGCAATGCATCAACTGAGCTCTAACCATTCATATATTAATCATATACTAAAATAATATCCATGCGCAGGTGGTCCTAGTGATACCCACTAAGTAACACGTTCTACCATTATCTCCAAATCAATATGAATTATAAGTAATTATATCAAATAAATAAATAAATCATTAAATCATTAAATAATAAATAAATAATAATTAAATCAATAAATAAATCATATTGGATAATTTTTATTTTAAACATGCTTTATATTTAATTGCTAGAAAAATATATTGAAACACGCACAACACACATCCCATAAAATTAACTCATAGATTGAGCGTGCCGGATGACGCGTTCTTTGCTGCCATTGTGTTACCGCTCGTGCCCTAGAGTTCTCTAAAATAAAAAATATTTATTTAAAATATCCTCATAAAATAAATAAATAAATTCATGAAATTCTCAAAAATTAATAAAATCATGAAATGAAGGAATTGACTCGAATTAAGACACAATGCTAAGCAGAATCATAATTTTGACACAGACCGATGTCACGCTTTACTAGAAATCTACCAAAAATTTGGCATAATCTCATTTGTGAAATGGACATCTCTCTACTTAAAGTAGAGCCGTTCCTGCACAAAAACACACTTCGAATACACTACACAGAACCACACTCGGGTTGGACTCCCAAACTACACACAATTTTGACCGAGTTCCAAATTCACAGTAGTCAATAAAATAATATAATTTTTAATAAATTATCAAAAATCATAAAATCTCATTTAAATACTATAATTTAATTTATTTACACAAATAAACATAAAATATATTTATTTTCAAATAAATAGTAAATTCTAGCTTGTACTCAAATTTATTATTTATAAAAATTCCGGAAAATTCATAAAAATATAATTTTACTCTAAATATCTTTAAATATTCAAATAATTAAATACTATAATATTTATATACATTTTATATTATTTCCGGAAATTAATCTAAAATCAACATAATATACAAAAATACTAATTTATCTAATAAAATTAATTTATACCTTCTAATAATCAAAATTATCATTGCACATGTTAATTAACTATAAATTCATCAAAAATCAATTTAAAATCAAATTATTCATCTCTAAAATGTATATTTTCACATATTACTTATAAAAATTATAATAAATTATCTATAATTAATTTTACAAAATTTCCTTTACAAACATTACTCCAAATAATATATAGTATTTATTAAAATTATTTAAATTTTCGGGCTCGGAATAGTAATCCAAACCAAAAATTCCAAAAATTAAAAGTAAATCCAAAAATTATAGAAAAACTATTTTTACATAAAATTCAATCTCTACATCAACTTTAATACTCAACATTTAACCTAAACCTCACTTAATTAATCAAAAATTAACAAAAACATAAAAATACATTTACCTCGTTTCTAGTCGATCCGAAAGGAGATTGAAAAAACTGGAAATAGATTTGAGAAGTTTGGAGGGAGAGGAATCCAAAGACACCAGATTCAGGTCAGCCGACACTGAAATCGTCGCCGGCAACCAAGTTATCTTCCGACCGAAGAAGAGAAAGCCGGAGAAAAGAGAAGAAGAAGGTGGGGCAGGGCAGCTGCTGGCGAGCTGGAGGTGGCGGTGTGATGGCGAGGAGCAGTGACAAGCTGTGGTCTGGTTCAATCTGGCGGAAGGAAGAAAGGGAAGAAGAAGAAGAAGAAGAAGAAGAAAAAGAAAGGAAAGAAAGAAAAAAAAAACCCAAAATTTTATTCTTTCATTTTTTTCATAATTGTAATATATTAATTTAGTCACCAATACACCAAATAAAATACATATGTACAAATAATATATCAAATAAATTCTCTCCACTATAAAATAATATACACAATAAAGGACAAAATAATAATTAGCTAACAATTTATTTAAAATAAAATTAACACACTTTTATAAATAATAATTAAAATAATTTTCATCATAAAAAATTTAGATTTAATTTCACTAAATAACAATCTCAATATTAATAAAATATTTATTAACATTACAAATTTCAAAAATTATATTTTATATTTTTAAAATAATTCGGGTGTTTACATGGGACTTAATAGATGAATTGTTTTTGGTTTATTGGGGAAGCTAACAACGCTGCAAACTCCTTGGCTAATTTGACTTGCATTTACCTCGTTTTTTTGTTTTGGGTCAAAGATAAAATTTCATTACTAAAATATACTATAAAATAAAGCTCAATTTAACACAATAATTTGCATAAGGTAAAGAGAATCTAACCAAGTTGTAACAAATTCTTAATTTGAGATCACCTGCATAAAACACCACTTTATCTTATTCTTAATAATGTAAAAAAAATTTCCTTCAAAAAAATATAAAATTTTTTTCCATTTTAATTTTCATAGGGAAAATGGAGAATTTTCTATAGCTATTAGGCCAGCAATTACCTTGTTCAACACTATTAACATACTACTTAGAGTTTATTTGTTGAAAAAAAAAACAACAGTAATCATTAATATCTCCAATCGATATCTTGTAATATCTCTAATAACTTTTTTTGGAAACTATATCTCTAATAACTCACAAAGAATCTTCTCCTACAGCTTTTACTGTCTGACTAAATATCCTAAAAAATCTTTCATGTGATTTTTGCTTCAGGCTTTGCTTCTCTTAGTCCAGACAAAATAAAATAAAAAAAATGATGATGGTGGTAGCATAGAACTTTATTTCTAGAAATATCACATGGAGAATATGATGATGGTTTAAGGGTCACATTCAACATTTTAATTCTACATTAATCTTAGGATGTGGGGAAAGGTCCAATTTGCACCTCAAATTTGTGTCTTAATTTCACATTGGCATCTTTATTTTTTTTTTTTCAATTAAAACTTTTGGTTTAAAAAGTGAAGTATATTGAAACTTTACTGATTACAATTAAATCCTAAAATTTTTAGTACAATTAAGTCTTATAAACTAATAAAAAACTAATTTAATGGATACTATCAAATTAAATTGATAATTTTAAAAAAAATATATATATAGAACCTAATAGTTAAATTTTAAAAGTTTTTCAACCTATAAAATTATTGTTTACATTTTTCTTAAATTTTTAAATATTTTAAAATTAAGTGATATAAATTTTAAAAAATGACCAAATTTATTCGTTTATGTAAATCTCAAATTGATAATTGACCTAAAATTTAATTTTAATGGTTGAATAAAAATTGTTAAATTTTATTCATTAGCTTAAATTTTTAAATTTACAGAATAATTTTTAAACCTATACAATAATCGATAAATAAATTTTTTTATTCAACTATTAAAATTAAATTTTAGGCCAATTATCAATTCACTATTTATATTAACGAATAAATTTGGTCATTTTTTTGAAATTTATATCACTTGATTTTAAAAAGTTTAAAAATTTAAGAAAAATTTAAAAATTTATTTTATAGATTAAAAAACTTTTAAAATTTAATAATTAGGTTAATATATATTTCTAAAAAAATTATCAATTTAATTTGTTAGTATCCGTTAAAATTAGTTTTTCATTAGTTTATAGGATTTAATTGTACTAAAAAAAGTTATAGAATTTGATTGTAATCAGTAAAGTTCCAATATACTCTATTTTTCAAATAAAAAATTCCTATTGGACAAAAAAAAAAAAAAAATAGAGGTGCCAATATGGGATTAGGTTACAAATCTGGAGTGCAAATTGGACCTTACCCCTTTAGCATCTTAAAAGGTTTTTTTATTCATGTATTAAAAGTTTCTGTTTTTTTTTAAAGTCTAATTTTTTTTTATCAACAGATATTTCATTTCATTGAACCAAAACTTACTAAGAGAAGTCATGGAGAGCCATAAAAACAAGAATCCACAGATATCATCAGTCATACTCTTACTAACACTATAATATGTAAGAGTAATGAATATGACAAGCCAAATACCTACAACAGTAAAATCAAAATAACATAGATCTAAAAACCAATACTACAAACATCAAAAGCTCATAAAGGAAACACATTTACTGCATATTTTGGTGTCTAGATTCAACATTCTTCATTGCTGGAAACACCCACCTTCAACCTTGTTTTCGGCCGATCTCTTCCTCCATTAGCACTAATGACAAAAAATGGGCAAGAAACCATTAGATCTAGAATCACCCACACAATTTGAAATTTGGAGCTCAAACATATTTATTTATATCATAAACAAAAGGATTATTGGTATTTAGATGATTTTTTTTTTACCAAAATGATAAAAAAAAATATCTAAAATCATACCAAAACTAAGAAGAAAACACAAATGAACAGTAACATGTAGGTAGAAAATGATGAACAGTGGCAGACGTGTAAAAAAAAAGTCTAATCTATTATGCGACAAGAGAATATATTTATTTGGCATATCAATAATTATACCGAGACAAAAAGTGGACTTTCCTTATCTGAAAAATATTTGTTTGAAATATATACCATTTAAATGATTAATCTAAAAGATAAATAAAAAAAATTCAAAATGTGTTAAATTTAATTGTCATATTCATATATATTTTATATTTAATTAATAAAAATAAAACATAAATTTAGCCTCTAGCCATGGGGCATGACATTTTGCCAAGGGTGAGGTTCAAATCTCCCCTTCTTTCTCTTGTTGTACAAAATGTCATATCATGTGTATTTTCTTAATTGATATATAATTTTTTTTCTATTTGACATAGGAAAAAAAAACCCGAAATGTTTATAGGTTCAATAAATTTAAAATGTTCAGAATACATAACATATTTGTAGCTAATAATTTCAGCAACATCAGTTCAAGAAAACAAAATAATAATTTCAGCAACATTGCAAAAGTAATACCTCTGCCATTTTGAATCACCTTGAATTTTTTTTAATAATTGAGAGGTTAAGGGAAGAATGTGGGATCAAACATATAATCTCACCTTATAATATCTATCACCTGAATCACTAGATTATAAAAAAAACACAAATCACCTCGAAATGAAGAAGAGGACATTCTTTTTTTGGACATAATTACATTGCTCATAAATAAATCATAATGGTCATTCTTTCAGGCATGTGACTCTTTTCAAATATATTGTAATAATAGCCAAACAACGAGAGGGCCTCAAGTCATGGGCGGATCTGCATTTTTTGATCGCACCGGAGATCTCATCACGTAAATTTTCGATTATTTTTATAATATTTAATTTTGAAAGTATATTTATTTATGTAGATGATCTATCATTAATTAAGGTAAAATTACATGTAAATCTCAAGTTACACAATACAATGTAAATCACTAAAATCTACAAGTACTGATACAGTAAACAATCTTTTATAGACAATGGTTTTTATGACTCCTCTATGGTGAAATTTACGAACATCAATTAATGTAGATTGCACATAAAGATTAAAAAAATCAATAAAGATTATCGAATAGAATCTATAAAAAAAAGTGGATAAAAAAAATCAGCATCTATGAAAAGATAAATGTGACCCTGATGCAGTAAAAGAGGAAAATTTGAGCAGTGGAATGAAAAAGGAGGGAAAACACAATATTAATAAAGCATTATTTCTCTATAAAGCTTTGGTTATCATTTGTTTGATGCCACATGACTTCGATTTTCATTTATTTAATGCTGCATGATAAACTAATGAATTCACATTGATAATGGATGAGAAAACATAGTGGTGAAGTTGAAATATAACTTGGTGAAGTTTAAATATAACTTGGAGTATAACTTATTGTGCCATTTCATTTTCAAAAGCAACAACGTTGTCTGTTCAATCACTATCAAAACTCTGATATCTCTATCATTAGAATAAAAAAATCCTGAGGATAATATGTCAATGAGAAAACGGCTATTTCAACATATATTTGGTGATTGTTATGAATCGGAAGATGATTTAATAAATAAAGATAATATAGTAGAAATATGGGAAGAATGTGATGTGACGCACAATGAAGAAAGTTCAAATAATGATGCTTTTGACATTGATGATAGTCGAACTGATGATGCTTTCGACATCCAAGATGGTCCTTTTGATGATGGGCTTGACATCGACGAAGACGTTGCTGACATTGAAGAAAGTTCAAATAATGATGCTTTTGACATCGATGATATTCTAACTGATGATGCTTTCGACATCCAAGATGATCCTACTAATTATGTGCCTGACATCAAGGAAGACGTTGCTGACATTGAAGATAGTCCAGCTGATGAGGTGGCTGAAATGCAAGATAGTTCGATGAATAACTTTAACGCCGAAACTGGTCTTAAACCAGGCATGTATTTTGCAAGTTTGGATAAAAATTTTCAAGCATATCAAGACCATGCAAAGTTGAAAGGATTCTCAGTGGCAAAGAGAGGAGGACACAAGGGTCGTGATGGTGAGAGAAAGTATCAAACAATAAGCTGTGACAGAGGTAGAAAATCATATGCGAAAAGGAAAACCAAAAAGAGAAGCTGCCCTGCACGTTTAAATGCAGTGAGGAGAGCAGGGGGTTGGTTTGTTAGTTCAATTAAAAATGAACATAGCCATAACCTTAGTCCGGACATGAGTAGGTTAATGGTTGCTCACAGGAATTTGAGTCCCAGTATGAAACAAGATCTTATAGCAAATGATATTGCAGGCATTAGGCCATGCAATAGTGTTAGACTATGACAGTACAATATGGTGGCCCATAGAATTTAAGCTGCACTAGGCAGGACTGCAGGAATTTCATCTATGGTGTAAGGAAGAGGATGCTAGGTGAGGGAGATGTCGAGTCAATTCGACAG
Organism: Mallotus repandus; assembly: GCA_949671775.1. Classification (NCBI taxonomy): domain Eukaryota; kingdom Viridiplantae; phylum Streptophyta; class Magnoliopsida; order Malpighiales; family Euphorbiaceae; genus Mallotus; species Mallotus repandus. The sequence goes on from CATIWM010250187.1 coordinate 13,785, forward strand.
TTATTTATTAGGATGCAACAAGAAGAGAGGGAATTTTTCCATTCCATCGATGTTGATTACAAAGGCAGACTGAGAAACGTCTTGTGGATCCATCCTCGTAGTAAAGCTGCATACAAAGAATTCCATGACGTTATCGCATTCGACACCACGTATCTTGTTAACCGTTACAAGATGCCATTTGTAACTGTTGTCGGTGTCAACCACCATGGACAATCTATTTTGTTAGGTTGTGCTCTAGTTTCCTATGAAGACATTGAATCTTTCAAATGGCTTTTCATGACATGGCTAGATGGCATGGGCAACATACATCCAACAATCATAATTACCGATCAATGTAAGAGCATAAAGCATGCTGTGAGGGAAGTAATGCCCAACATTGTTCGCAAAATTTGCATGTGGCATATAATGTGCAAGGTTCCTGAAAAATTCAGGCACATTAGGGAATTTAGTGAAGCAAAATCTAAATGTAAAGCTCTTGTATATGATAGCTTGATGATTCCAATGTTTGAGGAAAACTGGAGCAAATTTTTAACAAATTATGAACTGGAGAGGAATGACCGGCTTGCCAAGTTGTGGTCTGAAAGGAAAAACTGGGTACTGGTTTACCTGAAGCACCTATTTTGGGCTGGAATGGTGTCAACTCAGAGGAGTGAAAGTATGCATGCATACTTTAATGGATATATTATGAATGCAAACTATTAGTTTATTCTGCGTTTCACAATTTCCCCGAGAGAAGGTTTTCCAAGGGGCCTTCACCCATGCAATATATACACAAGTACAAGAACAAATAAAGAGAACTTGGTACTGTCACGTTGAACCTCCAAAGACAATCCAATCACCAACACTTGAGAATGGCATTGAAAAGTTAAAAGTACATGAACAACCAATAGTCAACGATTATTACCAAACAGAATTCCTTTACATTGTTGAGTACAGGGACCAAGGGAATTATTTTGAATGCGATTGCAAGAAGTTTGAATCAGTTAGTATTTTGTGTTGCCAAATTTTCACTGTTAAGTCCAAAAAAAATATTCAAGTGATCAACAAGAGGTATATGCCGAGGAGGTGGAGAAACGAAGTTCATCGTCACCATTCTAAGATATTCTTTGCTGGAGGTTATCCAAACATGATAGAGGAGTATAAGAAATGCATGGAACTTTAGAAATTATTCAACCATTATTCCAATTTGGCAATTGATGACACAAGAAAATGGAAGTTGTTAAAGGAAGGGTTGGAAACAATTGCTACTGAATTGCAAAATTGGAATGCACCTGCAAATAATGACTCTGAAGAGGGTGGTGATGTTAATGTCAATGAAGACATAGTTGGTGCACCACTTCTTGACCCTCATGTCACAATCACACATGGAAGGCCACGTAGCAATCGTCATAGACCATTTTGTGAAGGAAATGGCGCTAGATGGAACAATGGTGGAGGTGGTGGCAGAGGAGGAGGAGGAGGAGGAGAAGGTGGTGGTAGAGGAGGCGGAGGAGAAGGTGGTCGTGGAGGCGCTCGAGGAGGTGGTAGAGGAGTTGGTCGTAAAGGCGGAGGAGATGGTGGTGGAGGTAGGGGAGGTGCTCCTGAAGGAGGGCAAGGTGGTGGGCGAGGTTGTTATGTCCCAGCCAAATGCACTGGTTCAAAGTAGTCAATATAGTATAACACCTCTAAATGCCAACAGAGAAAGAAGGTCGAGTAATAATATTTATGCATAAAAATTTGAGATGTATGAACAACTTTTTCAAAACTATATGCATTAAGATTAAGATTATTAATAGGTTATAGTGTTAATGTAGAAACATTTGTACAGAAAATATAGATCAGGCGGACTATGTATATGCATGACAGTTACATTTTTATATCAAATTTATATATATGAAAATGAAATAGGTACTTCATCCAGTTTTGTATATTGTACTTGATGTAAAAGATGAAATACAACATTGGTTGAATCAAAATATGCATTGTCATTTTTATATCATATGATTTTTATGAACTCAGACACATATGGGTTCAGTTTTGTAATGCAACATCCTAAAGCGGTCATACAATTCAATTATGAATTATAATAATCAAGTTCATCGTCTGCGTCGTAACATTCTTCTCCTCCAACCTGGGAAATCATTTCCACTTCATTTAAATTATTTGGATCAAGTAATTGAAATGCAGCATTTCCCTCCTCATGCGGCGGCGGACCGTAGGAAATCTCCTCACCGAGATATGGATTTTTTTTATGAACCTGCAAATCTATAATTTCTTTTGTCTATATCCAGAAGTTGAGTGACAACCCTTCACGTATATTGTAGTGGTTGACAATGTCCTATCACCCTTTATCCAAAAAAATCTGTTTGTGGACTTATCAACGTCCTCCACTACTATCACCGGCCATAGGTAGTAAGGGGCATGTTTAGTTATCTTTACTGTTACTTGACTTGCAATGGGTTCCATCATATTCCTTAGAGTGCTATCTGGGATCATTTGGATGGCAACATAATATCGTCTGGATGGCAACATAATATGCCAATCAAAATCATATATCATAAAAGAATATAAAAATAATGTGTATATATAAAACATGATGATACTCACTATTGTATTAATCTCTCCTATTAGTTCGTGCTTAAAAAAACAACATGTTTCTATAGTTTCTCCAATCTGCGGACTTCCTAGTAGCGATTCAACCATTGATGTTTTTTGCAGTTTAATAAATCTCATAATAATATAAGTTATATAGTGGTGAAGTTGTACATCTTAAGTATTCCAAACGACTCGACTAGATGGTAGAGTTATTTTAACAAAATTTAATCCATAACAATTAATGTTTATCTTGGAATAATTTACAAATTATGATATTTTGAGTATGACTATTGGAAATGGCCACAAATAAATATCAGCTAAAACTCTGTAATCGCCATTGAAATTAATTTAGTTAAGAACTCGCATCCACAAACTTGCAGTGAAGTTAATGTAGTTTAACAATTATATATTATTAATTTAATTTCACATTTAAAAAGGATTTTGCACCATCCACATATTTAAACTAATAAACTTAACAATTTTTTGCATCAAATAAAAATCATTAACATATCAGATTATGGGATTGTTCCTGGGGTTAGGTAACCTAGCCTCAGCAGAAGTTATTCTAGACTTCATTTTTTGAATCTCATTGCATTGCAGCTCTAATTATGCATTCATATTATCAAACATAATTTTCATCAGCCCCAATCGTTCCATCGTGTCTTTGTTTTCCTCTTTCATCGTATTGGTAGCGATCTCAACAGTCTGAAGTTGAGCATTCTTTATGTTTATTTCTGTTTTAAGCTGTTCATTGGCTTTTTTCAGTCTTTCAATCTCCCACATGTATGATTGATGAAATCCATCTTCACAGTTACGTGCCATTGCTGCACGTTGGATAGCCTTATCCCTCTCTTCCCTCAATTGATGTGATGATTTAAGCAAATCAGCAATGTATTGTGCTTCGTATGTAGTGCACTCCTTGTCTACCCAATATGCATATTCACACCCATTTTGCATTACAAAAATGACAATAACATGTAATTGACCAACAACATAATAAATTTAAATTGTTACAATGATTTTGATGATATCAACTTACAGTGCGAGATTGACAACAAAGGAACCTCCAACCTGGGTTGATGTCATCTATGCACACCATGAGAACGGCTGGCTTTCTGCAGTAACATTCCAACTCCATTGTAGTTTGCAGATGTATCAAAATATTCAGTATGTCTGTTTGTAGAAAAATTTGGATGTGTAACTGTGGTGAAGTGATGTGATGCTAAATAATGGAGATAATGTAAATCTTTGTGAAGTGATATACATTAGGTTGTAATCCTCACATTAGCCGGCCTATGAATCCACTTGGTATTTATTATTCATGAGTTCCAAGAAATATATTAATAATTGTGATGACATCCCGCTCTTTTTTTTGTCTGAATTTTTAAGATAACCCAATCACACTATTAAGTTTCATATTTTTTTTCTAAAAAAACTACAAACTTCACACTATTTTTACACATACTATCATCCTCAAATATGAACATAATTTTTATTAAACTTCTCAAAAAAATCAAACGGCACTTTCCAAGTTTAGGTTTCATTTTACTAATGAACTTGGTACGTAAACGTTTAGTTTTATAGTTCATTTATATGTCATATTCGTATAATGCTACTTACTTGATCAATACATACTATCATTTACTTTATTTTTTAATTTATTGATCAACCAATTAGGAAAATGAAACCAAAAAGTTTCATTCAAAGTCTCTTCACTTGTTTTTTTTTAAAAGTAGGTTGATTTTCTGACATATGACATTTTTTTTAACATATTGAGCTGTTTTGTTTGAACTTTTCCCACTATATGCTTGGACCAACCGAAACAGTGGTAACTTTTTACAGTTTAAATTTTTAACTCAGGTTGTTTTAATTTCTTATTCAACAACAGTCTTTCTTGTTCAATCGATTAGGAAAATAAAACGGGTGGTCACTTCACTAATCACATGGTGATGTTTTTCAAGAACTTTCCCCATGCTATTTGTGGACATTAATCGGCATGTCACTTCACTTTATTTTTATATTGTCATTTTAATACGCCATGGTGAAGTCAGTTACATTGGAAAGTAGATATACAAATATTAACATTCACATAATTTGATTTGTAAATATACTAATATCCAAAAAAATACCTGCAATGGTGAAATAATAAACAATGTCATATGGCAATAGATTATTTTATAACTTCTACTACAGGTTTGGTCTCTCCATGAGGTGGGGGACCATACTTAATTTGCTTACACTTGATTATTCTTATTTGCAAATCTTTGATTTCTGACATCCTTATCTAAAAGTTTAGCAGATGCCCCTTATGTATTTGGTAATGGTTTACAATTTCCTGCCACCCTTGACCCAAGAACATCCTGTCTCTATCGACAGTAAGGTCCTCGACGATCCTTACTTCCCAAATGTGGTATGGCGCTTCTCGAGTGATTCGGATCATAATAGTACTTACAAGTGGCTTTGCCAATTGACGGATAACGCTGTCTGGAATAGCCTGTAATGAAACATGATTCTTATTCGTGAGACAATAATATGAAATCATGATTAATCAAAAGCAATTTACACCGTCAATAGATGTGAAATAACATATGATACTACTCATCAAAGTAGAAACCAGTTCCGTTACCATATGGCAGAAATAACCTTCCTTTTCAAGCTCTCCAGGCAGTGGATATTTTGGATGTGACGCAGCCATATTAATATCTTTAAACGCAAAAATATGAGATCACCTATGTTTTCACTTAGAATCGTCTCATATATAAACCAACTATTTTGAACACTCTTCCCCTTAACCCTAAATACATTGGGAACACTCTATATGTAATTAAATATCCGCGTGCCATTATCCAACCGTAAAGTCAATTCACGATGATGTCCATGTATAGATATCATTACAAATAATTTATTTAGCTATAAGTAATAGTACCAACATGAAAGGTCACTTCACTTCATTTTACACGACTTTTGCATCATAACAGGGAATATGAATTGCCTTTTGAGGGCTGCTAAGGTATTGAAATGCCTATGAGGACATCGTCCCTTAAAACGACATAGCACTACTGTTATATTATGATTTATTTAAATGACAACATACTATTATATTTCACTAAATATAATCACACAACTATGGTACATTAATAAAAAATGTGTCACATGACGACTGTTAAGATTTTACAAACTACGTTACATATTATAACACCTAATATAAACTTAAAAAGAAAAATAATACAAACATTATGATAAGAATAAACAAACACATAGATACAAAATAAATCACACCCTATCGAGATAGGGACTATAGTACTCCATGATGTGTTCTAGCATTGCGGGATCACAAATGTCCTCATCCACCGGTCCTTTGAACAGGCATCCAAATTCACAAAATTCTATCCTACCCCAAAAATTGTTGGAATTATAAGTAAATCTTCATTTTTCATCATTATATCAAAATAAATCAGAGTAAAAAAAATTTGGTATGCACCACAACACCAAATTATGTCTACTGTTGTAAATATATGAAAAATATCCTCCTCCCAGTATATAAAATAGTCCAATGGTGATTGAGAAATTTCTTATTTTGATGATCTTCTTACCGGACATGAATTCATGTAAAAATGGATATTCCTGAGTAAAATCCAGAAAAATCCAACAAATTCAGGACACACCTGCCAGAATCCTCCCTCTATCGCCATTCTCGAAATAGAGCAGTAACGTGAATTGACTAAATAATAGGCTCGCTCAATAACTACATGAAATTTGTTCACATCACCATAGCAATGTCGAAACAACAGTTTTGTACAAATAACAAGATACCTTCCCTTGATGAAACCACATCGGTTGCGATATTAAAAATAAATTAACTTAGGGAATTCAATGACGCAATCGGATAGTATTCCCTCGCATCATTTAAACTCTCTCCATTACTGGACCCAAAGTGTAGTCACTTTTTCTCGTCTCACTCTCTGTGACAAGCTTCCACAACCTTGCTCTGAATTTTATGTTATTTGTCATCAACTCTTCAACAGAGTTGAACTTTCTGTCGAGCGTACTGAAATGTTTGCTTATGAAATCATTGTGAAATGCTACTGCACATCGGGGGGGGGGGGGGGGGGTTCATAAGACTGTACACAATCACATGGGCATTGCTCAACATCTAATGAAAATGCATTACATTGATCTTCAATCATGTCCTCCAAAGGGTATCCATGATGCAATGCACATGTGGTGCACAGAATTAAATTCAGTACTCGAACATAAATTTCACCGTGATTCCCTATTGCCGCATTATATTTATTGGCATCTATATCTGCTAAAAACCTTTCCACAAACATATTATGCATTTCTGCTTTTGTACGACGTTCATCATTGGCTTCGTATATATGGTGTACGGGGTTCAACTCCATGGTGAATGTTAATCTAGTATTCAATATTTTTCTCTAATAGTGGAAAAATATTTTCTCAATATGGATTATATATATAATGTTTCACCAACGAATAATGTACACGTTGTTTATATTTTTCTCGATTGTCTGAAAGACGAAACATTTGTGATTCACCGTGTCTTTTCATTTTACCATGTATAATTACTTGCAGTAAATATAAATCAAATTGACACATAAGGTAAGGGATACAATTCTTATGCACATTCACCATGTCTATTGTAAATAGACGTATACGTTATTAAGGTACATGAACATGTGTACATATGTACATGTAAGCATCACAGCATATTCGAAAAACTTTGAAACATGTATAAGTTATACATCTACTCAATTATATATATATATATATATATATATATATATACGGTTGATAGTTAAGCTATAG
>CATIWM010250284.1:0-17618 GCA_949671775.1 Mallotus repandus
GTGTCTATTTACATGTAAATTTGATTTTAATTTTAAATTTTACATATGAAATGCTGTAGTGATTTTTAATAATTTCAAATAATTGAATTGTTTTTGTTATAGAAAAGCGTGTTTTAATTGACAAAAATAAAATATGAGATAGTTTAATTAACTCTACAAACAAGAATGATGAAATAATTGTTATTTTCAAATCTTATGAAAAAAAGTAATTCATCCTTCTATTTTTTTTTTTTTTGAATTTGATCACTTTAAGATCGATTTAGTTTACAACTACAACATGGAACATGAGATCTATATCAAGAACGATACACTGCAGATTAACAGTTGTCACCGCTACAAAAAATCAAGTAAAAATACAAAGTAATAGATCTGAACTAAAGTAAGTATTTTTGCTTGATTTTTTTGTAACGGTGACAACTGTTAATCTGCAGTGTATCGTTCTTGAAATAGTAACCACTTCACTTATATAGAGAGAACACAAGATCAAATAAAAATAAACACAGATTCACAATAAAAAAGTCTATTCTACCATCTAGGCTACAACTTGATTTGTCTTATGATAGTTCTCTTAACATCTATTTGGCCTGAATAAAAGAGAACAAGCCATAGCAAAGCATAAAAGACCGAAGAAAAACAAAGTAAGGATGTTGCTCAAGATCCACAACTTCTTCTCCCCTTGATCCTCTTCACCTTCAATCTTCTTCAAAACTTTATTTACTTCATCTTCTACACCCCCTAGATTTATAGATTTAAAGAAACCACAAAACCTAAAGAAGAACTAGATGGATTTGAGCAAAGACATATTGATAAACAAAAACTAAAAAAAAGAAGAATAATGAAGAAAAAAAAAGAAAAAAAATGATGATTTTTGGCCAAAAATGGTCAGAAACCACCTACAAGCCAAACCCCTTAGAAAATCATTTAAAGAAAAAGAGGAAAAACTTCTCACTAAAAGAAAGAAAAGCGACTCTCACTCCATGTAATTTCAAAATCCATACACGAGCTCTATATTTTCTAAAGCCTCAGCTTTGACTATTTAATTTCATCCTTCATTTTACTAGTATATTTTTTTATTGAACAGCTAGCTGTAATAGCTATGTTTTAGGGGTTAGAAATCGAAACCTACTATCAATGAAATATCTTGACCCATTACAGAACATTTTACCATTCATTCTAACTGGTTAAATTACTAGTATATATTTTATAATCTTAAATTTTGATTATATATATATATAATTTGTCATATATTGTTTTGATGTTTTTTGTAAGCTAGCTCTTAAAAATAATGGATGTGCGCGTATAAGAAGTGCTTCAATCTTAAAATTAAAAATTACACCTTTAACTTCTAATCATAGTGATATAAGTTAGAAAGAGACTATAATTAATTTTGTATTCCTAAACTCATTTAACAATTCGCTTAGATTTTAATAAATATATAATATTTTTTGTTAATAAAAAATAATTCAAATAATGAAAGATAATAAATTAAAATAAAAACTTTAATTAATATTTTTTAAAATTTAAAAAACTATAAATTTTGAAAGAACTAAAAATAAATTATATGCACCGTAAAAAATAAAATTGAAAATATTAAAAATATTGTTGATTGTTGTCTTGATTTTTTTAATTGTAGAATTCTTCTCTTTCTTTAATTCTAACACTTATGATTTCAAAAAAAAATTATAACACTTATAGCCGTGAAAAAAGAATGACCGTATTTTTTATGAATAGTTTAAATGATAAAAGATATAAATATTGAAATGTAAAAAGTAGAATTTAAACCTCTGTCTTTTTAATAAAAAATTAACCATTTCACCAAGTTAAGAAATTGACAATTACTTTGTTGGTTGCTTTTATTTTATTTCCACTACTCTACTATGCCTCAACATTGTTTTTGCCCTTTTGTTAATTGAACTTGTAGGTTTTATTTGTATTTCTCACATTTTCATAATGGATGGAAGAATGCTTTTGCTCAACTAAATTTGTGATACAATATTAAAAATAAAAATACAAAAGAATAAAGATGGTTTTTCTCTTACATTTTTTCTATAATATCATTGGAAAAGTTCAATCTGGTTCTTGTCTTTTTCTTTTCCTATACAAAGTATAACATTATAATTTTATTAAGTCTAATAACGTTAATTGAAACTAATGATTAAATGAAGATAAAATATTGGATTAAGTATAGCTAGAAGTTGCAAATTATTTGTATTTTTTAAATGACATTTTTATGAAGGAGTGTGTTTCACCCTTAACCGTTTGTATTTTATATAATTTTAAAAATAATTTTTAATTTAAATTTTATTTATAAGAAAATAAATGTTAAAATTTTTATCTCATCTAATTCAAACTTCAAATAAACGACTTCTCGTATACGAAATAAAAAAATATCTAGAGGCTAGAGACTAATAATGCCAACTTTCTTATTTCTTATATATATTGACATAATTATAAAATATATACAAAATTTGATGTAAAAATGATTAATATATTATGATGGGAAAATTTATTATATTAAATTTTTATTATGTATTATTTATTTCTAAATTTTATAAAATTAATTTATAATATTTTTAATTTTTACTATTTTATTATAAATTTAATTTATAAAATATATAAAAATTAAATACATGAGAAATATACGGAAAAATAAATATTAAAAATTTATATGAATTAACATAATTAATTTTAATTTTTTTTGTGGTTTTAAAATTTATCATTTATTCAAAAAATTTATTATTTATATTATTATATAAATAAAATAAAAATAGTATATTACTATAGAAATAAAATAATAAAATAATAATATTATTATTATTATTATTATTATATGAATTTAAAAAATGAAATAAGTTTAGAATAGTGAAACAATGATCCGGCTAAAAGCAAATTAACACGCTGTCCAGACGAAGCAAATCAACACGACAAGATATACTGTGGCGTGGGTAAATGAAGTCAGCTCTTTTTGTTTTATTTTATTATTTTTTTAATCACTTCAGCGACTTTTTTCATTATATTTTATTTAATTTTTCATCTATCTATTTAAAATCAGTCGCCTGCATTTCGCTCTCTTCATATGTCTCTGTTTTGTTTTGTATTTGTTTAACCATTTCTAATCGCCTCGTCGCCGGAGCTAATCTTGCCGAAGCTCCTCCGAGAGATTTTTAGTATTTTTTTTGAACCTCACTCTCTCACCCGGTAAGAATCTAACCGGAATATTCTTTCTCTTTCTCTTTCTCTAGACTCTTCTCGCAGCTGGCTTGTGTTTTATCTAATTTATGGCAAAAAAAAGATTCCGTTAACGTGTGACTTGAATTTTAGTCTGAGAATAATTCGTTTGTGGAGGTGTTTATGAGTTAATTTATATGATTGTGTTGCAGAAGTAGAGTGGGTTTGGTGCGTGAAATGCAATTAGAAGAAGAAGAAGAAGAAGAGAATGATGATGAAAAATGTAACGAGAAAAGTGGGTAAATATGAGGTCGGTCGTACGATCGGCGAAGGAACATTCGCGAAGGTTAAATTCGCTCAAAATATGGAGACTGGAGAGAGCGTTGCCATGAAAGTCATGGCCAAAAGCACCATTCTTAAGCACAAAATGGTTGATCAGGTGATTCTAGTTAATAATTACGCAATGCAAATTTAACTTTAATTTTTTTTTAATCAAAAAATGCTTATTTATTTATTTATTTATTTGGTTTTAATATCCAGATTAAGAGGGAGATATCAATCATGAAGATTGTTAGACATAATAACATAGTTAGATTGCATGAGGTATGGGTTTTATTTTAATAACTTGCTTATAAAATTATATTATTAAAAACTTACATTACATGGTATGTTTTATTGACAAATGGTTCAAATTGTAGGTCTTGGCGAGCAGGACGAAGATATATATAATTCTTGATTTTGTTACTGGTGGAGAATTGTTTGATAAAATTGTAAGGCCTATCTTGTCTTTCTTGATTTGTTTATGGGTGCGTTTGCAATGTCTGAAAATGCAAGAACTCAAGTCTTTTTCGTCAATTATCGTTTTTGGAACGTTTATAGTTGCTAGAATTCGTTCATTTCAATTAAAAAGAACAAACAGGTTTTTAAAACCGTGTTAAAATTGACAAGATTTTGCAAGAATTATATTTATTTCGATTCTTGCAAATTATTTTTTTCCCAAACAAGGCATGTTTGAAATGATAGCATATTCAAAAGAATTTGAAGTTGAACCGTGTTGTACTGTAGTGTAGTCTAGTCTGCAACATACTAGTCATTACTTGACTTACTATTGGGAATATTTATACGTTTTTGCTTTCATTTGGATTCACAGGCTCACCAAGGAAAACTTCCTGAAAATGAAGCAAGGCGATATTTTCAACAGCTTATAGATGCAGTTGCTCATTGTCATAGTAAAGGCGTGTACCACAGAGACCTGAAGGTGAGCAGCTATGTTACTGAGCATTTAAGTTTATCTTTAATATACGTTTTCCCCCCCATGTTTTCATACTGATTTGATCATTTCCTCATGCAGCCTGAAAACCTTCTTCTTGATTCTTTTGGAAATTTGAAGGTTTTAGACTTTGGACTGAGTGCCTTGCCTCAAAAAGTAAGCATGAAATTATTCCTTAATCTTGCGCTTGCTTGTGAATTATATTCCTTATCCATTTATCTGCATCTGTCACCTGAACTTTTCATGCACGTGCAGGGGGTTGGACTTCTTCACACAACTTGTGGAACCCCAAATTACGTTGCACCTGAGGTACTTTCTCAAAAGGCATTTATAAGTACTTGATATGTTCTCTTGAGCATTGCCTGTCTTAAGTTTTTTTTTTAAATTTTTTTAACTATTAGTAGAATTTTGATGCTGGCCGTCTATGCTTTGATCACACGTTCTGGACCATTAGATTGCTCCTCTGTGGGGATGCAATGTATTTATTTGAAATTCCTTTGAGTGCCTTTTGACTCCTTTCCCTTCCCATCCCTTCCCATGCATTAAGCAGCTGATTCCAATTGGTCAAGTGGTTCCATTTTTTTGATCCTTGACTTCCATGTGTGATCAATGCTGCTCAGCATATACTTAGGTGGTGCCATTATTTGTTGTTAAGAGTTCCCACATAATTTTCTTCTAGAATTATACCTTTACTTGATACTGCCTGTGTCTCCATGTATTGGTCTTGGACTTCTCACATGGTGCAGTGTGACCCACACATTTACTTGGAGTCTTTGTCATAGAAACACTTGACGCTTCCTCATGTGGCTATCCTTTATTAGGGTTAGTTATTCAATCGGGCTGGTAACTGACATGATCAGGCAATTTGTTAATGACAAGAAGCTTGTGTCAGGAAGTGCAGTATTACTTCAATGCAGGATATTCTCAACAGCACTAAAAACATCAGAAGCTATTAAGATTAAAGAAGCCCGAAACTATTTTTTTCTTTTGCTGTGGTCTGGGCTGCAGGCAGAGGACAGATATATTATTCTTGCTGAAGTTGATAAATGGATGGTAGTGAAGGATGAAGAAAAGCACTGAATGTTTAGCTTTATGTAACCTAATGTATTTAATATGCAGACCTTATTCTCTCTCAGCTGTCATATGTGAAATTTTTATTCATGGCTATGTCTTATGCATTCCTAATAATTTTGCTGGTATTCATTTTCTCTGTGATTCTGATAAATAACATGTATTTGTAGCTTGAATATTTTTATGTATTTCTGTAACTTTTTACATAGTCCAGTTATTAAGGCAAGGAAAAGATTTAGCCATTTGTTCCTAATTTGTTTAATTCTTACACTAAAGGACTGTTAACCAGGTGATCAGCCACCAGGGTTATGATGGGGCAGCTGCTGATGTGTGGTCATGTGGAGTCATACTTTATCTTCTTATGGCTGGATATCTTCCCTTTGATGAAGTTGACCTTCCAACTTTATACAAAAAGGTTTGTAAAATTGTTGGAGTTTTTTTTTTTTTTTTAAATTCACACATATGCACACATTCACCCCTTAACTGCCAAATTTTGCAGTGCACATATTATTGTATTATTGTTAAATGCTCAGTTTGTAAATCTTCTTTTCAAATTTCTGCTCATCCTTTTTTTCCTCTGGCAATCCTGCTACCTGCATTTTGTCATTTTCATGTATTCTTTAATAGATCCACTGGAAACTTTCTGTTTATCTTCATCTTTCTCATAAAGAATGTTTCTTGTTTAGCTAAATGTGAATTTTGTTAATGCGTAAAATTTTATAACTGTATCTTGAACACAACTGTATTTCTTGTTGGTGTACAGATTAATGCTGCAGAATATTCTTGTCCATTTTGGTTTTCTCCTGGGGCAAAGGCTTTGATAGACAAGATACTTGATCCGAACCCAAAAACTGTGAGCATTTGATTCACTATGTCAACTTGGGTCTAAATTATTTTTTGATTCATATAATCTTCTTTGTTGCTTAACATGCTTTTATTCTGTGGATTGGAAATTAAATTTCTGGTGGAAGCCAGTGTCAGATAACAGCCGCTAACATCATTATCCCCCAACCCCCCCAACAACAAAAAAAACAAACAAAAACCAAAACTCAACAAATAAGTTTCAAATTTACAGCATTTGTTTTTCCTTTATATTTTATGTTCATAAATATCTCACTACCTCTTAATTTGCATATGTATCTTAGTATTTTTACTTGCAAGTAGCAGAATCATGGACACACAAGTTCACAACAAATGAACATATTTGCATTGACGTTTTCAATCAAATTCCTGCAAATGCATGCTGTAGATGTTATGCAGTTTTCTATTTATATTCATCATAGTAATGTTCATTGTGATTTTGGAAGTTATGTCCCTGTCTTACTGATGCCTTCGTTGTATGCATGCGGTGGAGGTCATGCAGTCGACCCATTAGGAAATGAGAAATTATAATATTATATATATGCATATAATACAAGCTTGAAGATATTCCCAATATTTGTGTTCCTTTGTATAATTGGTTTTGCTTAATGCAGCGTATAAACATCGAAGAAATTAAAAAGCATCCATGGTTTTGGAAAAACTACGTTCCTGGCAAACAAAGTGAAGAGCTGGAAGTGAATTTAGATGATGTTCGTGCAGTGTTTGAAGACATTGAGGTTAGCTGTCATTTTTATGCATTTTAAAACAATAATGTAGGTTTTGTTAAATTCTAGATTTGGTGTAGATTTTTGTTGTGTTTCTCTCCCTCGCTGAGATGTTTAGATGTAGCCTGATGTTTTCAGAAACCATTTGCTTGACATTCTTTATGGTTTTCTCTATATAATGGGCTATTCTTGGCCTAATGCAGGACCAATATGTGCAAGAACAGTCAGAAAAAAGTGAAGGGGGTCCTCTCATAATGAATGCCTTCGAGATGATTACTCTGTCCCAAGGGTTAAATCTGTCAGCATTATTTGACAGAAGACAGGTATTGTGATTTAGTTAAACTAATATAGCAATATAACTGAAATTAATGTCCTATCCTTTCTGGCACCTACTTGTGCCATTGTTGCTGAAATGGTAATTTTTTTTTCCTGTTTTATGTGATATTATTTCATGAATTTTTGCTTATAGTCTTGCAATTTGTCAACTATATGTAAAGATGTGACACGGTGACAAAAATGTTATGTTCCACAATTACGATTGGTTATAAGGATGGACAGTAGTAGTTGTAGATTTAACAACCAATTTGTTCGTGGTGTTTGAGGAAGAATATAGTTTTGCAGATGACATGTTATTTGCAATTCCTGCTCTACCATGGATGCTATCTTCTTTTTATCTTGACTGATTTCCTTATAGCATTATGATAATAAAATGTGCTTCTGGACAGGTTGGCTGATGACATTTTTCTCTTAGCAGGATTATGTGAAGCGTCAAACTCGTTTTGTATCCCGCAAACCAGCGAAAGTTATAATTTCAACAATTGAAGCTGTTGCAGAATCTATGGGTCTTAAGGTTCATACACGTAACTACAAGGTACGACTTGGTACATCTGAATATCATATCAATATTTTAAAACTTTTCGCTAGGTGTACAATGTAGTTGGTCTTCTATGACATGAAATTTTTCCCTATTTTCTGATAGGGTGAGCATTTGTAACTGGCACATTAACATGATGGACAATTCTTATTAACATGGAAGACTGCAACTAAATTTCTGCTTCTATTATTCTAAAATGTTGATGGCCAAAAGAAAATATAGAATGTCATGTGTTTTTTCCCCAGTTATGATGATTTCTTTTGTTTTTGTCAATTTTGATGTTTTAATCCATACATTGTATAAACTATACCATCTTTTCACTCTAAAGTTTGTCTCCAAATCTAGAAGGTCAAATGTGTTGTTTTCCAATTGTGGTGGATTCTTTTATTTATTTATTTTTTCCAATCTTGGTGTTTTATTTCATCAGTTGTTTAACATAAAACCATCTCAAATCCATTTATGGTTACTAAGTACTGACATTGACAATGATTGGCTCCTTCATTTGTGTGTAAATGCATTTGTTTATTTATTTTTTTGCATTCAACCTTACAGGCAACTACAGTGGAGACAGACCACTAATGAAAGGCATAATTAATAAAATTAAAAGAATTAGTGCTGTTAATAATTTATCCACATTTATGATCTCATTTTATTGTAAGGTATAAATTGGGACTGCGCTTAATTTATTCTTTAAACCTACTGTGATTTTGCATGAGAGAGCATGTTAGAGAGTAAATGTTATTCCTGTTACTTCTGGGATTATTTGGGCTTTGAGGCTGAGAGGTATTTTAGCATGACTTATAAGTATTTTCACCTTCGAGGAGGCTGAGGATCCTCTCTTCTAATGAGAAGTATTTTACTAGATTTGGATATGAACGTCTGTTTAAAGTTCGCATATGCTAGTAGACAAGCTACCATTTCTGGGAGTTCTCCAGGAAATTATCTCTGTTCTCTGCGTTGTACTGTAAGCAACAAGAATTCTTCATATAATATCCAAGGGAACTGGTAGGTTCTTGTCAATAGAAAACACACATGAAGTTTGATAAAAAGAAATAAAAAATTCTTCATATAATAACAAAGGGAACTGGTAGGTTCTCGTCAATAGAAAACACATGAAATTTGATAAAAAGAAATCACCTTGTCATTATGCACCCCTAGAAAGTTCCCATTATGAATTCACCTCTGCCGAGGCCAGAATTGACTGGATTACGGTATATTAAATTGTTTAATTACTTTGTCCCCATATTGTCTCTAGTGATTCTAATAAATGATTATTCATGCAGACAAGACTAGAAGGAATCTCCGCAAACAAGGCTGGGCAGTTTGCAGTTGTGCTAGAGGTAAGTTTGTAGATTTGAATATTGTCTCTCTCTCTCTCTAAGTTTTATTTTGAAGAACTGAAGCTTTAATGGTTTCAGGATGAGCACCATTTATAAGTTAGTTGTCTTGTGCATAGGTTTTTGAAGTTGCACCATCACTTTATATGGTAGATGTCCGCAAGGCATCTGGCAATACTCTTGAATATCACAAGGTAGCTTCATCTTACTTCTGAATATGTGTTTCATTTTCAAATCATGATTTATACAAGTCGTTATGCATATTTGGATCTAAGAAGCAATATGCAAGCATTAGCCATTTCACAAGGTGATCTCGATATAGATACGTACTGTGCAAAACACTGAAAACCTGACCCAAAAAAAAAAAAGCTACAACTCAACAATGTTGGATTTTCGGATCAAAATAAGAGAATAAAGTGATACAGGTTTTTTATGTGAATTTTTTTTATTTATGATTGATCAAGGATTAGGATATGTCTTGCTATGATCAGACAAGATTCTATGTGACTGCACAATGCCAATAAGTTGGAAGGAAAGCTTTATCGTTCTGAAGTATAATGCATGTGATGTATGGCAACAAGTGTTTAGTGAAGACGCAACGTGTGCTTATGATAACTGGTGCTGAGATAAGGATGCTAGTTGTCTTGGTTTACAAGAATGGAGAGAGGTTAATGAGTGTATTAGAGAAAAGATGGGAATGGTACATGTTGAAGACAAACTGGAAAAGTAGATATTGAGGTGATTTGGTCATATGAGCCTTAAGATCGGCTAATGCCCCAGTTTGGAAGGTTGGCCATGTTATCATGGTGGACAGAGTGAAAAGAGAGGGGTAGGCCTAAGTTAAATTGGAGAAAAATGCTGTAAGAGAATCTAACTAGTTTAGCCTAACTTTGTGAGGAATAGAGAAATAGAATCTATATAGCCAACCGCACTAGAAAGGGATTAATGCTTTGTTGCATTGAGCATGTTCAATCAAGGCCTGCTTTTGATTTGAAGATAGTGGATATAATTGATTACCTCTAAACATTAAATTTAGGCTTTTAATTTTTTGGCCTATTTCATGCCCTGGTGTTTCAAACATGTAGGTAACCTTTTTTTTACCCAAAATTACCTTCCCCTTATATCTTCCTTGCTTTCTCCCACTTCTCCTTTACCTTGATATTTTTCCCATCCACTTCAATAGTTCTCCCTGGTGTATCTTGAAACCTCAATATGTGGTATGCAGATGCAAAAACCATTCTTCTCACTAGCTACTCTTACAATAATGCCAGCTTTGCTTTGACTTGACTGAAATTCTTACATTAGGCAGTATCCATTTAGACTGTTAAAAGCATTTGAGTGTTTGCGCTTGTAGGTACCGCTTAGCTTCAAGAGTTTGTTAAGTTGTTGATTTTGGAATATCCTGTGATATGATTTTCATGTTCAATATTTGATTGATTCATGCACTGTATTCTTATTTTTTCTGTTATTGTGAATATTGCCTTGGTTGATTACACAATAGCATCAGATGTAATTTACTCGCATATATACTTACATTAATACTTCTTGTAGCTTTTGTCTCACCTGCATCTCATTGCAGTTCTACAAGAACTTTTGTGCTAAGCTGGAGAATATCATATGGGTACCAACGGATGGGGTGGATGCCTGCAGCCTGCTTAGATCAATGACTTGCTGATCCACATTTGTGGGAAGTGAAGCCAATCAATGAGCAAGGCATTATGAGGATAAGTATTGCTCCCTCGAAGAGAAAATTTGGAGGACCGGATTTGATAGTAATGTTATATGTATATCCTGGCAGTTTGTACATGAATCCTTATATTGTGTGAGAGCACTATATTGTAAATTGCAAAGCCTGAGATACATCCAGCACTTCATAGAACTGCTTTTCCCCTCACCTTCCCCTTTTTGGAGAGACCTATTATGGAAGGGGATGAGTCCAAAGAATTTGAATTCTCTGAATTGAGATTCGTCACCGTTCTGAATTGTACTAAACTGAAAAATCGAGACTAGAACCAATAATTTAATAGAATTATTAGAGTTATATGTACATATATATTATAAAGATTTTTCCAATAATTATGTTCAATTTATTAATATTGGTACTAATTTAACATGTAATATAAAGTAATGCCATTTTACTTATTTGAAATAAAAAGTTTTACTCATCATTTACATTATTTTAAATCACAAAAAATAAATATTAATTTAGTAAATAGCGTTTTAGAATATTTTGATATAATTTATGTTGAAAAATTTAAACTCACTTTCAATAATAATGCACTTTTTTAATAGCTATGATGTTATTATTATTATTATTTTATGACATATTATTTATATAAATTTTTATAAAAATTATAATAACTGTATAATATATTAGAGTGCATTATAAAAATTTTTATAGTAAAAAATAATGATAAATAATACTATAAAAAATCATTTAATTTTATAATAAAATTATGAAATGGTCCTTAATTTAATAGTTAAATTTGAATTATATCTTTATTTATTTTTTAAAGCGGAGAATAACCAATCTTCAAATCGAATTGAATAAAAAATTTTAAACTGGAAAAGAATCGATCTTTGAATTGAACCAAATTGAAAATTTAGAGTAATTTTGGAGCTTTAATTTTTAAATTTATGATATTTTGGAGCAATTTTAAAGAATTGTATTTTTCAAATTGAATTAGACCTCCTTATCACCGTGGTATCTAGAAACCATATTTAATGATAATTACCGAATCATATTTAATTTATGTGTTAAATAGCATTAAAGAGCTGAACTAAGATTCTTGCTTGCAGCTAATTCGTTTACCCACATTTTAGTTGTCCTATATCTTTTGGGGGCTTAATTACTGAAAAAGATATGAATTTGCTTAGCATATATCTTTAGTTTTTCAGTTTTAGCATATAGTTAAATTAATTTCAAATTTGTGATAGCGTTGGCTAAGTTGGAAGCATAATTTATTTTAATTATTAAAATAAAACATTAATGTGTCAGTCATAACATTATCAGCTCACCAATTTGATTGAATTTTAGTAATACTGAATTTACTTTATAGTGAGTCTTAGGTAAAAGTTTAATTGATTGACTAGTTAATTCTTATTTTGTTTGGTAAAAAAAAATTCTTATTTTATTTGATTTTTAAAATCAATTCCAATGTTAATTCAGCAAAAAAATTATTTTGTAATTATTCAAAATTTAGAAAAATTATAAATTTTGTGTCTCAACTTTTGTGGTTTTTCTATTTGAATATCTGAACTTTTTTTTTACAATCAGGTGTCTGAACTTTAGAAAAGTATACCAATGTAGTGTCTCCGGCCGATTTAATGTTGATTGAGTGCTCAATCAGATCAAACGGGATCCACTTTTATTCTAGTCATTAGCCATGTCATTTGTCACAGGTGTTGCATTATTTAAAGGATAAAATTACCCTTATTCAATCACTCTCAATATCTGCGGTAGAAGTTAATTTTGAGATTATTTTTGTCAATTTATAATCTTTAATAAGGTTAATTTTGTCCTTTAAATAATGCAATACACGTGGCACATGACATGACTAATAACTGAGATAAAAGTGGATCATATTTGATCTGACTCAGCACCCAGTTAACAATAAATCTGCTGGAGACACTACATTGGTATATTTTTTTAAAGTTTAGGCACTTGATTGTAAAAAAAAAAGTTCTGACACTCAAATAAAAAAATTACAAAAGTTGAGATATCAAATTTGTAATTATTCAAAATTATTATAACAGTGAAGTCAATTTAGCTATATAGCTAAATTGAAAAAAAAAATTAATAGTTCAATCTAAAGTTGAAAAGACTAAAAGGTGTGCAAGAAATTCAGGATTTTTAAGTAACGAAGCCTGTGGTTTTGTGTATAATATTCTCCATTGACAGACACGTACAGGCTTACAGTAGAACCATTTTCATCCACCATGGTTGCTGCTTTCACTTCCTTGCCAAACCACTAGCATCATTTCAGCAAGACAATCGCATGTTTGTGCACATGGGCTTGTAGAACCTAGTCTTATGTGTCCTTTCAGCCATTTCAATGAAAAATAAAAAAACCTAGTCTTTTTTGTCATCATTTTTTTTATAGAAAAAAAGAAAGGTCCCTCCAGTCAAATTTTGTTCAATTTAATGGCACCCAAGGGAGGACGGATTAAGTCTAATTCAGTAAAATTAATTTAGCGTATAATTTAAATTTTATATTTCAGGATACTTGTAAAAATAAGTGACTGCTAAACCATTCTTTCTATGATAAAATTTAAACTACTTTTATACTATATAAATTTTTCTAAAGAAAATAGAAGTGGAATAAATGGTAAGGGTAAATTTAGTGAAATTCTTTTCAGTTAATTTGGTACACCCATTCATTTTGTCCTCCTCTCTCCAGTAAACACTTCCAGATCTGTATCAGTAACTTTTGTATACGAATGTTATTTAATGAAATGGACAGTTACTTGGTGTAAAAACAAAACGGTAACTACTTCTATGAGTTTACTGCAAGATTTTTTTTTTACAATCAGTAAGCACATTAATTATTTCCTAAATAATGGAGGCCATCTGCATATGTAGAAAATTATTTTGCAATGTAGAGATGTCTTTGTCAAAAATTGAATAGACACATAGCAAAAACTCTAGCATTGAAAGATTATAATTTTGTCAGTCAGGAGTACTCAAATAATAACTTCTCTGTAAGGGCATCTTGAGATGTAGGGTTCGATTTTTCTCGTCATTAATTTAAAAAAGAGGTACAATTCATTGAAATTTAGATCATATAACATCTCTATTAACAAAAAAAAAATTATAATTTCAATTTCCAATCATTAGAGAGGTAAAACTTTTCTCTTCAGTTAAAAAAAAAAAGAAAAAAAATGAAAAAATATTATTTTTTTTAAAAGGTATAGGATACAAAACCATGAGAGAAAAGTATAAATATTAACAATATATAGGGTAGATATTTAAATATTGAAAATATAACTATATAATTTTTAATTTATATAAAATGTTAAAAATTATGTTTTTAGATAAATATTACGATTAATAAAATATTTAAGCAGTTGGATTTTTTCTCTAAAAAAATTTCCTTAAATAATAATAATAATAATAATAACTATTTTGATTTAGATATTTTTGTGGTTTTCTTTTTTACTTGAATTTTTAAAATTTTTCTCTTTAATTTAGTTTTTTGTTTTTTCTTGGCACAAATTATTTAAATGAGTTTTTAAAATTATCTGGATGATAAATGAGTAGATGTAAACTTTTTTATTTAAGAAAGACAATAAAATTAAGCTCTAAAAATTTCAAGAACAGAAAATAAACATCAACTGAAAGAAACAATAGCAAAAAAGTTACAATCCTTACTAAAACTAGAAGTATAGGGCCATCTCAGGACAAAAATTTGATGGCTGTTGAGATCAGAAGAAGCTTATAACAACAAAATCCAGGGCTTAGAATCAACTGATGGCAGTAATCTTTCTATAAATATTTGTTCATTAACTTTGCAATGATAAAAAAAGTTCAGAAGGTAACTGCAAACTATCATATATATTTGATGGGTTGACAAGTCCAATATTATAGCTGTAGTTAATTATCACTGGCACTGCTGCTTAAAGAATTTACATAATTCATGATAGGGAAGGTGATTTCGTGCAGCGGTTCGCGACATTGCTATCTGCTATCACGACAAAAAAATTTTAAAAGTACATTTTTGCCTTTCAAATTTAGGAGAGCTAATCAAATGAGAGAGAGGATTTGTTTGGAAAATTGCTACTAGCGACAGTAAAACATTATCCTCCATTGATAAGATGGTAGAGGAAGTGCAAGATCTTGAACTTAAAACACTAGCTAATACAGTGTTCTTCTTGATGGAGAGAAAAGGAGACAAAACCAAAGGCAATTAGCTACATGTGTAATGCAAATTAATACACTAGCTTGCTAGACTGGTTTTAGGGTTTATATATATATATATCAAGGTTGAAAGTACTCATCTCCACATTTGCACTTCCATGCTAGAAGATAATAACTTTCATCCCCTCTAGATGATGCTGCTGCTGCTGATGTCTTGTGGTGCGGAGGAGTGACTAGAGAAGCCATGCATGGTCTACAATTGAAGCATCTATTGATGCACTTGGGAGGCCTTGAACCCAACACCATTTTCATTTGCTTCACACCTCCAATACTATAATCACTTCCTCTTAGTAACTGTGATGACCCAACCGCCAAAGCTGAACACATATATATATTTGTATAGTAAGTAACAATGACCAAAAAAAAAAAAAAAGGGAAAAACATAGCATATAATATATATGATTATTGACATAATTTAGTTTATGGGTATCTTGTGTTAACCTCAAAAGGGTAGTTGTAGTTGTTACCTGAAGTGGAAGGAAAGAATGTGAGGAAAACGATGAAAATCAAGATGAGTACTGGAGTTCTTGATAGCCCATATGGGTGGTAAGGTAGTGAAGCCATAAGGTCTTGTCAAATGAGCAAACAGAAACAGCAATACAAAATGAATTAATGAAGGTTTTTTTTTTCTCTCTTTTTCTGCAAGAGAAAAGAAAACTGAGAAGCTAGGTGGTGTGTTTTGTTATGATTCTACTGATTCCAGTTGAAAAAGAGGAATCTTCAAGATATAGTTGTTTCCACAATATGTCTGAATGATTTCAGAAGCTGTATTGTTTTATTTTGTGTTGAAAATGTACAAAAATCTCAGAATTTTTTTTCTTTGATTAGTGTGTGAGTGAGTGAGTGGTCTCGGAAGGAATAGGCTTTTTCTCTGAAGACTCTTTTCAAGCAATAGTCACAATGTGTGTTCAGTTTTCTGAGTGAATGACGGAAGTTACATTTTTTTCATCTTTTTGCTAGCTTATGACTTGACTTCTTTTTCAAATTATTGTAGTACTATTGTGTCCTCACTTGTCTTCTAACTCTATCTCCCTAAACATGTAAAAGTTATATTTTATATCATATGCTGTTCAATAAATATAGGATAATATTGGTTGTTATGCCCTGCAATTCCTACCACGATAAATTACAGTAATACTTTTTTTTTATAATTATATTAATAATAAATAAATAAATTAGTTATAAGTTATAGGTGTTTAAATTATAATATAACGAGTTCACCCAGTTCATTTTTAGGTTTTAAATTTTATTATTTTAAATAAACTATTAAAAAACATTAAAATTTTAAAAATAAAAATTTTTGAAAAATAAATTTTAATTAACATTGGAGGAAATATGAAAATTACCAAAAAAAAATTTGTTCTGTAGCAGGCTATATATATATAATAGAAGGAAGGGGAAAGGGGACTCAAATCCAAATATCCTTATAGTTTTGGAGCTCTTTTGGGTACTAGGTCAAGATTCACCGACTTTCATCAATGTATATATGAAGGCAAAATTTGAAATTCTCCTCAGTCCACAAGCTTAGCATCCCAACAGATGCATTTTTCAAATTGAAAAGAGTTTGTTTGAATTTGAGTTGAGAGATTTTCTTTTTCCTAATAAATTTTTAGAAGAAAACTTGTTTATCTTTCTCCCAAATTAGCCTAAGATTATACCAATAAACTTCAACTTAATTAACCATACTTAAATTATCTCCAGTATTATAAATTAGATTATCATTTTTAAATGAATATTTTTTTTTGGTATAATCTCTAAGATACAAAAAAGGGAGCAAGATTTTACAGAATACACAACTATAATACCTAATTTTACTCTTGTAGGATACAACATAAAAGAGGAGAAGAAAAGAACAACACTCAAGAAAATAAAATAACCACAGACATACTAGTACAACGGTGCCGCATGATGAGGATTTTGACGGACAAGTATGCTAAATGTCACAAACTTAGGCTTAGAGGTTAGCCAAGTTGTGCGACACTTAGTCAACTTGTGGGCAAGGTCGAACTAAGTAAGCCTTAGAGTTAGAACGCAACGGAAATTAAGTGAGCAAAGTAGGCAGCAAAGGACTAGGTCGAATGTAAAGTGAATAAGTAGGCAGCACTTGAATGAACAAAGAGGGGAATACTCTTTAGTAATTTCTCATATTCTTTACAAATGAGAGGGGTGGCCTTTATATAGGTTTTCCACCTCCTTAATGTGTGGCTACAATTAATTCTTCTAGACATTTTTACAAATAATTTATGTACAAAGAATACAAGGGAATATTCTAGAGAATGGCCGAATGGCCTAGCATGGATAGTAAGCATGGGAAGCTTTTAGAATGCCAAGCTTCCTTGCTCCTTGGTAGGAAGTTTCCGGACGAGTCTTGACATGGCTCACTCCATATGGTTTC
>CATIWM010250295.1:0-27470 GCA_949671775.1 Mallotus repandus
AATAATCCACATTTCACTGCAGGACAATAAAACATTAAATTTAGAAATTATAGTAAAAAAATAAATTATACATATACTAATGTTAAATTTATTTAATAATAGTTTAACAATTTAAAAGTTAATTTGTCATTATAACATTATATTTTTCCAAAAAAATTGCATCGTTAATTTCTTTAACCTCTGTCGTGACAGAAATAATGAATAAAATATACATATTTTAATCACTTGTTTGCCTCTTCATCTCTGACAAATATAATTATAAAATTAAAAAAAGTAAGAAAAAAATAATGGGTTTATTTATTTTAATAATGTAAAAATAGAAAACTTGAATCTTAGTTTTTTTAAGAAGTGATTTTTTTTGGGAAAAATCAACTTTTATTTATCCAATTAATATTGAATTCAATGGAAATTCAACCATTTATGATGCATTTATTCAAACTATATATATATATACAAAAGCATAGATAAACTTTTTTTTAAGTTTACTATAACATAAGTTACACATGGCGTCCATCGTTTATTTTTAAAGAAAATGGGCAATGAGTCACATTTCAATTTTTTGAAAAAAAAAATGTAAAATTACAAACTATATGAAAAAAAATCTTTTTTAATATAGTTTGAATCAACAAAATGAAAAGAGAAATAAAAAATATATTTTTAATATTGAGTAAAATATAATAATTATTTTTTGTTTATCCTAAATGATTAAAAAGACAATCTTAAATCTGAAAGTAAAGAAAATTAAAAATAATATAGAAAAATAAAAATAAAAATACGACATAAATCAAATCATTCATTATTGATAAACTAAAAAATCTTAATCATTTAAAAAAATATAATAATACTATTTTTAAAAAAAAACAATATATAATAATATTTTTTAGGCAATATTTCATTCTTATCCTAAGACAGTGGACCTCTATTTATTTATTTTTAAAATTGATTCCTATATTTTTCTTCCTTTTAACTTTAAAAATCCAAAATAAATTTTCAATTCGTCAAAATTTAAACTTTTTTCTCATTTCCCCTATTATAACATTAAATAAAGGGCAAAGGGTCAAATAAGCCCTTAATATTTATGTCGGGGCTCAAATAAACCCCTCATCATTTTTTAGGCTAAAAAATACTACGGTTTTCCGATTTTAAACTTTTTTGGCCCCTCTCTAACATCAACCAAATTTAAAATAGAGTCTGTCGTTTCCTTTAGGGTAAAGTTACAAAAACACCCTTAATGTTTATGCCCAGGAACATATTGACCCTGAAATAATTTTCGGGCTCAATTTCACACAGGATTTTAAAATAATGTCTTTCCGGACCCCTCATTTAATAGAGCCTAGCAAACCCATCTACTACTGTTATGGTGAAGATGACATGGTCGACATTGGGACCTACCAAAGCTTTGCGGGACGTTGGAGGGAAGTTTTGCCGCCTTTAATACCCAATGAATGCTATGTTTACCAAACAATGAATGCTGTCTTTACCGCCCATCTCCCCATACCACTACAGTAAAGAAAAAAAAAACCATAGCTAACCTAATAACTTGACCAAAATTTGGAAAAGAACAAAGGAAATGTCACTTTCTATACCCCATGCGATCTGTAGATGTAAATGAAACCCTAAAAGGCCGAATATTTACAAGAGAAGCCAACAAAAGGAAGTTGATGTCAAGATATATATGCATTGAATATGTCAAGAGAAGTAATAAATTTTGTTTTACAGACATCACTTCTTTGATTCTTCAATGACTTCACAATGAGCAGTATGGCATCCTGTTAAGAATTCGAGCTATATGGACTGGACATGCTCAGGCTTTAAACTGAGAGTGACTGCTGGAACTTTGTACCAAACCAGCATGAATTTGAAATCTCCGATTGGGCTTCCAAAATGCAACAATGGGCCTTCATATTAGGCTCCCCCTTAATTATAAGCCACTTCACTTCTTTTTTTTTCCAATGTGGAATTTGGTTCCTACCTTCAATCTCTAACAATTCCCCTTAAGTGCAACTAGGTTTCTCTTTCTTTGTGACCAGTTGACACGTGCTTTATCAAGACTAATTCTTTAAATTGCCTTAAGCTTTCAAACTTCACTAGTCCAGGCTTGGCCCTTTTTTTTGGCTCAAAGGTCTGGTCTCCTCCAGTCTTTATATGGTCCAAGGGTTTTTCCAAATCTCCAAGTCTAACCTCTTTTTCTTGGTTGTTACTTGGGCCTCGACTCTGGCCTCAACATCTTGGCCTGTTAAGTCACTCATGGGCTTTAATACCATGTTATGAATTCGGGCTCCATGGACCAGACATGCTCGGGCTTCAAACAGGGAGTGAGTGTTAGGCCTTCGTACCAATTGGGCTTGAATTTGAAATCTTCAATTGGGCCTCCAAAATGCAACAATGGTCCTTCATCTTGGGCTTGCCTTCCACCAAAATAGCTTAAGCTACTTTGGCTTGGGCTCCCCCTCAATTATGAGCCACTTCACCTCTTTTCTTTTTTTCAATGTGGAATTTGGTTCCCACCTTTAATCTCCAACACATCCCTCTTGTTTAGCAAAAATAATCTTGAGAAAGGGGTTCATTATTATATAGAGGAAAGAGGTATTAACTCATTTTAAAGTAACGGCTAAAAATTTTTGTTGCTGAAATTTTTCGTTATTTGTTACAGAGGAGAGCTATGTGCAATGTTTTAGAGAGGACAAGTGCCTACTCCATTATTACCTTTACCACAGTGTTATCACCTTCACCAAGAAAACAACTGCAAAATTTTTGCCACTGAAAATTTTCGTAGTTTGCTATAGAGGAGAGCTATCTGCAACATTTTAGAGAGACCAAGTGCCTGCTTAATTATTTTTCCTACGTTTGCTTCTCTCTAGCTTCAAAGCATCAAAGTTTAGACCAAGAAAATGTTTCAAAACTCTTTATTCTCCATAAATTTTCACTTCTGTAAGTGAAACAGTATATATCCACAACAAATTTAAACCCAAAGAGCAAAATGGAAGCAACAATGAACACAACCTTTAAAGCATATACAAAGTGCCAAATGACACTAATAGCATGAGGTGGCAAAATTCATGCACTTGGTTATTATATATTTTATATAGATAAGTATAAACTAAGAATAGTTATTATTAATACACTTCATTTTATGAGGATGAACAATTCAAATTGAGAGGTAGAATGTGAGAATTTGTAAAGATATGTGAGAAAGAATACATAATGTCAAAAAATTTAAACAAAATAATATGAGAGAATAACAAAAGTTAAGCAATAAAATGATTAATAATTTGTAATACAAAGGATCACATAAAATATAAATGCATTAGAAACTATGTGGTCAAATTTTAAAATATGCCTGATGTTATGAACATAAAAAACAAAAAATGTAGGTTAGGATATAATTTTATAGGTAAATACACTTTTTTAGCAAATGATAAGATGGTGTTGGCAGCATGATGGTCAAACCAAGTTCCAAATATAGATATTTCGTGCACTGCATGCTTCTGTTTTTCTTTCTTCTTCTGTAACATAATCTTTAAGCATCTCCGCCATTAAAAAAAAAAGCATGATTCACATGATGATATGACACAACTCATGCCAAATGAATTGAACAAAAATATTAGGTGGTTCTTATTTATTGCCTGATTTTTTTTGTAAAATTAATGCAATGAGTTGTTTTCAAGGCATAAGAACTTTTGTTTTTGCTCACAAACACTTTATTCCTAAGATTATATAGTTGTTAAATCATATTTCAAAAAAAATCATATGCAATCATTAACACTAAATTCTTTGATTTGTTTTTTTTTCTTTGAGTGGGGGAGGGGGGAGCCCCGCAGGGTTCGAACCGTCAGGGTGTAGCTCCTTAGGCAGAAGCTTTGCCACCCAGGCCAAGAGGCCTGGGTAGATTCTTCGATTTGCGCAGATATTGGTAATGTTGTTTTTTCACATTCTAGTGATGATGTTTTTGTTTTCCGTCCAGCTAAGAATGGGTTAATTTCTTGCAAAGATTTTTATCATTTTTATCTTCCTAATCGATCTAAGGTTGGTTGGGGAAGGGATCTATGGCGTCATTATTTGCCTCATGCCCGATCTTTTCTGGTATGAAGAGCAATTCATGCTGCTCCTCCTACTAATTTAATGCAATCGGGGTCTGGTATTGGCTTTTTGGTGTCATATGTGTGATGAGGCTTCTGAATCTATCAATCATCTTTTTTCCCAATGTCATTTTGTTGTTTCTCTATTGCATGCTTTAGGCAGTTTATTTGATGTTCATTTGGTTATTCCTAACGATTTTGATACTCTTTTCAAGACTGTTTGGTTTCTGAAATTTTCTTCTCAATTGGGGGTTTTATGAAGAGCAGGTGTTCTTGTTATTATTCGATGTATTTGGTATTCAAGGAACCAAATTATTTTTCATGATAGATTTGTTCCATTCTCTAACGCTCTTCATTTGTTGTAATCTCTAATGCTCTTCGTTTGATTTGCAAAGATATTAAAGAGACTGAGTCTTTTAAAGTTGGCCACATGCACAACTCGGTTGATGAGCTAATGATTCTTAGAAGACTCCATATCTGTGGTCTGATGAGTAAATCTACTATGATGGTTTCATGGATAAAGCCTTCCGTAGGATGGACTAAAATCAACACTGATGGTTCTGCCCATGGACCTTTGAGTATGACAGGGGCTCGAGGTGTTTTCCGTGATCACGATGGGCTGACCATTGCTTCTTTTGCAGCTCCGTTAGGCTCTTCTTATGCGTTTGAAGCTGAGATATCAACCGTTATTATTGCAGTGAAAAAAGCATCTTCTATGCCTTTTATTAATTTCTGGTTGGAATGTGATTCCACCTTGGTGGTTCATTTAGTTCATCACCGGAATGCAGTTGTTCCTTGGCGTTTACCTAAGGATTGGGAAGATTGCTTACATTCTTTTGATAGATTAAATGTTCATATAAGTCACATTTTTAGAGAAGGGAATTGTGTTGCAGATCATCTTTCTGTTATTGGTATTAGTCTTCAAGCTATTCAATGGTGGGATTCATATTCTAGAGAAATTCATGAAGCCATGGTTCATGATGCTATGGGTAGAGAGAATATTAGATTCTGTTATCATTTCTCTTTGTTTTGTTTTGCCTTTGTTGGTTGTTGACGTTGTATTCCTTTTATTTTTATTTAACAATAAGGTTGAAAGATTCAAGTGATGTTGGTGTTATATACACTGCTTGACGCTTTTTTCTCCAATTAAAAAAAAAATTAACACTAGATTTTACAATTGCGACAGGAATATAGTCGTTAAAAAAAGACACATGTTATATGTTATTATCACTAATAAAATTAACATTTAATTGCAATTTTCTCAATTTGTTTTATTAAATTATTGAATAAAACCATTTTTTTTTTTAACAAGTACACATATATATATATATATATATGGGTGAGGGGGAGGGGGATTTGAACCCCTCACCACTATCATATGCCAACTCCACATGCAAGAGGATTAACCAACTTGACTAAAGTAGGTTGGCGAATAAAACCACCATACGGTCATTATTTTCATTCATCACAAATACATATAATATAAGTAAATAACAAAATAGTGAATATATAATAGAAAAAAAATATAAATATTTATATTTCATAATATTTGAAGAGAGCTATACAATATTCAAGTTCACAAAATAATATTCATAAACAAAACAACAAAATTTGCTCAACTCCTACTCAAAAGATGATGTCAAGAAAAGAGATGGGACAAAGTAGTTATCTGTTTTCAAAATTAACCAGGGGATTTTTGCAAGAAGAGATTGATCATCATCGTATAAGAAAAGCTTATCGTGGTCATCATAATCATGAACTAGATCGGGGTATACATGTGAAGGGATCGACTCTGCTGAATCATTTATGGCATTATTTTTCAGCATGTTCCCATAACAAAGAGAAGATTTTTGAACAAAACTTCTAAATTGGTCAATTTAAAGAAAATCCTAAGGCAGCAACCATGATTTCTCTGCAAATGGCTCACAAAAAGATGGTCCATGTCCTTACCTTGATCAACAAGCAGAATTTTTGCGATATAAATAATACTAGTATCTACTGGTGCAAGCGTCTTCATTAAATCCCATTGCAAGAAGTCCACAAGGCAGTTTGTCATTGTCCATTCCATTAACTTGTGATAAACTATTTTCTGAGCCTGAAAAGAAAAGAAAAAGTTAAAATATCAAACAAACGCACAGCTATTTCAGCCAAAAGATTTCAGTTTACCACATATCTAATCTAAGTATAAACACACATTCAGTTGAATTTCCACAAAAAAAAAAAAAAAAAAAAAAAAACAAATTCAGTTGCAATGACTGAGAATTCATCCTGAAATCAAGCTCAAAAATGGTCTTACACACTTCATTCCATAACATACAATCGAAATGAGATTAAAATTTCGTTTCATCTAGCAGTGCACTCAAAACAAAGTGAAATCAGGCCTGAATTTGTATGCTTAACCCTATTTTGATATTTAATCTTGAGGAATTGTATGAGGCAATTTTTTTTGGCTGATGCAGTCATTAAATTTCTAAAAATACTATGAACTTCGGTAGGCTTGTCCTATAGTACCAAATAAGCACAAGATATAATAATTATAAAATAACTAAAGCATTAATTATATCTACCTTTTTGAACGCTTGTGTCTAGCAATCACTCTCAATCCTAACATTTTACTGTCTCCACCACCTTCAAACCACAGTTCTGAAACCAAATTCCAAGAAGCATTAAACCTGAAGTAAAAAAAGCAACAACATTTCCCAATTCACATGACAAAAGAAAGTGAAAAACAAAAGCAAACAGAACTAAAGACAACTACCATTAAACTACACAAAGCAAAAACAGGTGAGTTAGTGAGTACCCAGATGGGTTCTTCGCTAGATGAATCAGAGCATCAGAAACACGCTAGACCAAAAAAGACTAAACGGGTTCACAGGAAAGCGCCAGTTAGACTCCAAAAAATGAACTTGTCTCCTTGCACTTGAACAAAACCAGAAGTTCCAAGAAGTACTCAAATTCATCATTTGCAGCTAACAGAGACTAACATAGTTGCAGAATGCTAAAAATGTTTTAAGAACTTCGAACAATGGCTTACAAAATTAAACTCTAACCTTATAAAATCAAAAATTAAATCTTTACGTTATGATCATCAAATGAAATGCTAAAAAAATAAAATCCCTAACCTGAGAATCAAAATGGCAAAAAGCGAAACAGAAAGAAACAAGGACAGAGGCATAAATTTTACAGGAGACATTAAACTGATTGATAGCGGAATCAAGATCAAGAGAGGAAGGGCAGTGATAAATGCCAATAGCGGCGAGGATCTTAAGTTAGATTGGATATCTTCCCAAGGACAAGGAGGAGAGCCACCGAGTATGAATTTGAAGCGAAGAGAACCAGTGTCCCATGGATGATTAGTGAAATTGCAGATGCTTGCTGCTTCTGCTGCTATTGTTAAGACTTAAGAGAAAATAAGAATAGCGTACAAATGTTCAAACTAAGCAAATAAAAAAGTCTAAAAATTGAACCAAATGAAACATTGCATGACAGCAGTAACAACAACAAGAATAATGCTATAAACTAGTAGTGGTAGCAACAAAATAAAATCCATCTAAGCATGAAAGGAAACAACAATGATTTAATAACATCTTCAAGGAAGATTCGTACATGTTAACTACTTGGGCTACATAAGCTTGCTACATCACTAGTCTACAAAACGTATCAATAGTATAATTTAAGGCCGCTTCCTTGTCCTGCATAGAAAGGAAATACCATGAGCGCCAATAATGTATTTCCACTGACCATTGGGAACGACAGGTTCTACTTCATACATAAGATAGTAGTAGTAAATTGGCAATGGATAAAGTTAAGAAAGAAAGGAATAGTTAAAAAATAATTCTAGAAACCGCTAACTTTTTGGAATTTGATGAACATAACTCCTCCCAAAATCTCTTGAAGTCCAATTCCAATTCATGTTTGTCGCTATTATGCAAAAAATTAAATCACTTATCTAAGTGTTCTGCTAACTTATGATAAAAATAATGTTATGTGGTGATTATTTTAGACAAAGGGCCACCATTTGTTGGATCCAGATATATGTGTATATATATATATATATATATATATATATATAATACAATATTTAGGGCTGATCTATTTTGGAAATTTTTCATAAGAGTCATTGTTCTGCTTTATGGTGTCAAGTGTACCAATTTAGGATCAAAAGAAGAACCAACAACTCTCCAAAGAGTAAAAGAATCCATAACCTTTATAAATTGAAAAAAAGATCTTTTATGATATAAAGAGAAAAAATACAAAGTGGAGTATTGTAAATTATTTAAAAAAAAGATTCTATTCTCTACCTCCAAAGAGGAAAGTAATTACTAGTATAATCCAATTCCAATAACCCAATAATAATTTAACATTGGTTATGGATAGAATAGAAAAGGGAAATTATTATGGATAGCTTGTGGTTAAGCATCAATGATTAAAATAGCTAGCTCATCACCAACTCCAATTACAAATCAAAAGCAAGTGCAATCAACACAGATCATATTCAAATTTTCCAAAAATTAAAATAAAATAAAATACATTTGAAAGTTTCAAGTACAGGTTATAGATGAAATCATATCCAAAAAAAAGAGCCATTGAATGTTTCACTCTCCAACTATAAGGGAAATCAAAATAAAGTATACAAGTTGTGAATTTTTTGGATAAGAAATGGATAACGAAAAAAATAAGAAACAATAGTAAGCCATAACTTTTTGCAAAATAAATACATTCAGCTTCCCCATTTAAATATTAATCCAAGGAGTAAGATTCAAAACATATCAATCAAAAACAAGGTGAATAATGAGATAAAATTTATGGAAATCACATAGATGGAGGAAAAATAAATCAATTTGAGATTATTTCTTAAAATGGATTCATGATGCATTAGCAGCTTACAAATTAAGGTTTATGAACGAAAAGTCAAACATGTTTTAATCACAAAGATAACAGATAATCATATTTAAAATTTAGAAATTATGACTTGGAAAACTGAATTCGAACATACAATATAGAACTCCCACTTTAGCAGCTCATGCAATTCTAGCAAGTCAAGCAAAGGCCACGGCAGAATCATGATTATAACCGCCAAACCCATGATCAATTTCAGTTGCATCAATGTTGCAAACATGATAAAAAAAAAAAGCAACTTAAATTATATTGAAAATGTTATTAAGCAAAAAAAAAATCCACCATATAAATCCCAGCATAAATTCAATAGAGAACTACAAAAAATTAGTCAAAAAGCTTGAACTTACTTTATGTTAACTCCTCCATTGAAATTATAAATTGCAGATGCTTGCCGCTTCTACATCAAAAAGCTTCACTTTTTTAATCCCATTATCCTTCAACATTTGCACAATTGTCTTTGATGGTAATTTATGAGTAGCCTATGTTCCCCAGTTAACCCAAGACCATCAACACAACTCCCCAAAAAGCCTACAAGCAAAACCCATTTGAGAAACCAGGAATTACCCATTAGAACACGAAAAAATTTGTGTAACAAATGAAACTAAAAAGAAGGGATAATAAAGCAAGTGTTAATGGTTTATTTATTACTTGTAACCTATGGGGTTTATGAGAAAAGAAAAGGAAAAGCATTGGTTTTTGGCATGTGGCTACGCATTCATAGCGAAAAACAACCGATTTTTAGTGCCACGGAATTGAGATTTGTGGGATCATGATGAAATTAAATGCTACAAGAAATCCTATAGAAACAAAAAAATAATTCTAAGTTTTCATTCAATCCATCTACCTTGATTCACATCCATTAACTTTTATTATAAAAAAATAAGAAATAATCAAACCTCTAATTTCATTAAAGAAAGCGAACAAATCATCAAGAAACAACAAATTAGAACCCTATTTGTTAAATTATGAATTAACCATTAACCTAATGATCTTCCAATTTCCCTCAATTAACCTACAGGATCCTCTAATGTTGGCTCCAAAATATCATCATAAAATTGAAAAAAAAATCAAAAACAGCAAAAATTGAAACAATATTTATACAAATTTGAGTCAGGATATGAAATTGGAATGCGATTTCAGGGATTGATTAATTTAACTAGTAGTTACCTTGGCGAGAGCTAAGAGGCATAAATCGAGGTGGCTATGCTAGGAGACAAAAGGGAAAAGAAAGGGGGCGTTGTTCGTAGCTACAGAATGATGTAGACCGAGACTTTGTGCAGCATTAGTGTGAAAGAGTCGGCCGCTGTCACCTGCCATTGTTGCCATTTAGGGTGGTTTTGGCTGATGAGAAAATCTTGAATTATGCTGAGAAATTTGATGGTGTAAAAAGGAGATGTATACAATGAAAGGGAAGAAGGATTATGCTTTGTGTTTGTGGATTTGTTCGATATATTTTTATATTTTTTGTTATTTATAATATTATTTTTTGGGTTTTCGAGGGAATGTGAAATAAAAGTTCCCTCCCCTTTATTTTACTTTTTGCCCCTAACATTTTCACTAAAACTCTAATAAGTCTTTATCCTTTTTTTGGGGAGGGCTCAAATAGTTGATTTTTTAAAAGTTTGTACTTTTTTTGCTAGTTTGTACTTTTTTTGGAGCAAAAAAAGTACAAACTTTTAAAAAATTAACTATTTGAGCCCTCCTTCTAACAGTTAAACATCGGTTAGTAAGGCTAACAAGGCTAAAAAAGACCCCACAGTACAAATATCATCTTTATTTTTATTAAATTATTTTATTTTTATTTGACTAAAAATCTCCTTCTATGTCTTAATCTCCTTCTATGTCTTAATCTGCAACCCACCAGTTCAAAAAAAAGTTTCTCTCTTTTGTTTTTCTCGTATTTCATGTGTCTCAAATCTCCCAAATCCATTGATCTCCATAATCTTCTCGAAATCCAGATCACCATCATCTTCTCGATGTGCAATTGTTCCTTACTTGGCTGCTACTGATGAAGCCGCTAACACATATAGCTCCTCCACCAGCATCGCCTACATGACCTTGGGTCTTCAACCGCAAGCAGCTGCCTCCTCAACACTCACAATGATGTTTCCAAATTTGATAATGAAGCCATTTATTATTTTTCTAAAAATACATAAAAATTACTTTTTGTGACTATTCCAAATATTGGCGACATCAGCTAATGATTTAGTAGAAGACCCATCTTCGCTCAAAACCTTTACATCACCATTTTTAATCTCTTTCGTCCTATTCCCGAGCAATTTCCCGTCTTCCCCTTCAAATATAGTCCTTCCATAATTTTCAATATCGTTTTTACTATCCAAGCCACTCTCATTCACTTTCACTCTCAATGCAACCTTCAAATCTTCAGCTAGTAATAGTGAATTCATTTTTTATTATGCATAGAGTGGCCATGCAAATCTCCAGTGAGTTTAAAACTTGTGTTTTGTGAACTAAAATAGGTTCCATTAGCTGTTATATCACGGGGACACCTAATAACCCAAAGAAATCTTTGCCCACTCATTTTTAACCCAAGAGCTAACTCATTCAACTGAGTCTAAGATAGTGTCCCACCACTTCTAAAAGAGATGAAGAGCACTAAATCATTTGGTTGGTGATCTAACCACTCCAAGCATTACTGATGAGCATATGAGGATGCTAAATAATCCTTTTGATTTTTCTTTTTTCTAGCCTTTCTTATGTGGATGCTAAATAGATCGAACTCGTTGAAACTTTTTTTGCCTTCTGTGGATTTTGAGAAGATGATAGAGATCGATGGATCTCCTTTGAATAGCGAAAATGGGTGGAGGTGGTGATGGTGATGTGTTGACCTTTGCAATAATCAATCTTGATATTGATATTAACAAATTTAATTTTGAGCATTTGATATGTTTATTTTAAGTGTGTATAAGTTAGGACTCAAATGGAAGCCAAGTGAAAATTTAGTGAATAGTAACCTACGACTGAAGCAAAGCTTTTATAGTGACAGAAAGGTAAAATGAATAGTAACATGTGACTGAAGCAAAGCTTTTATAATGACAGAAAGCCAAAATGAATAGTAACCTACGACTGAAGTGAAGTTTCGATAGTGACAGAAAGGTTAGATGAATAGTAACCTACGACTGAAGCTCTACTTCTATGGTGACAACTCAACGGGCATATTTTTGAATTCTGAGATGAACAGTAGGCTGCAACTGAAGCAAAAGCTGTTATGGTGACAGAAAGCTAAAGTGAACAGTAGGCTGCGACTGGAGCTCTGCTGCTATGGTGACATCCCAACTGTCATATTTTTGAATTGGAAAAAGAGATATTAGAGACATGTTTAACATCTCCAACAACTATATTTTTGAGTGTTTATCTATATAAACACCTACTTGAGCTCAATTGAAGTTAAGACACTTGTTTTTATTACAATTTTCTATCTTAACATTCATCAAAGCTCTCAAACTCTCAAATATTCATTCTTTATTTGTATAAATCTTGTGAGAGTTGGTTGTGTGTTAGAAATAAAATTTCTACTTCATCTAAGTCTTGGGATAGATTAGAAGGGAAGTGAGATTTATTTCTAAAGGAATTGGTTTAAGTGTTTAACCAATAAAACACTTGGGAATTAGTTTTAGAGAGAGCTTATAAACTCTTATTTGTAAGATTGTAAGAGTGAGCCTTAAACTCTTGTGTATTCTCAATCTTGTGAATAAGATTGTGGGGGATTGAAAATCCTAACTTAGGGATAAGTTAGGTAGAGACGTAG
Source organism: Mallotus repandus (assembly GCA_949671775.1). NCBI lineage: Eukaryota > Viridiplantae > Streptophyta > Magnoliopsida > Malpighiales > Euphorbiaceae > Mallotus > Mallotus repandus. The sequence goes on from CATIWM010250295.1 coordinate 12,748, forward strand.
GATTGTTGTTGAATATGAACTTCTTAAATCATTTTGTTCATTGTTCTTCCTACTCTACTCTCTTTCAAGTTTTGTTTATTCCTTAAATTCATTTTTATTTTTCTAAAATCCTTCACTTGCCTTATTCACCCTCCCTCTAAGGCATTTTCATTTTGTATCAGAGCTTGGATTTTAGGAACTTAATTGCTAGAATACAAGATATGGGAATTGAAAATCAAAACTCCTCCTCTCTTAGACCTTTCTTTGATGGTGGTGATTACCCAAGTTGGAAATTCAAAATGGAGCTATATCTAGATAATGAATCTAGACTTTGGGAAAGTTTCCTAAAAGGATGGGAACCTCCTAAAGCTACCAAAGATGGTGCAGTCACTATTCTTTCAAGAGATGAATGGAGCAATGATTAAAAGGAAGAAAACATCAAGAACAAAAAGGTTATGATCACTGTAGCATCCTCCATGAAAAGAGAAGAAAGTAGCAAGCTTCAACATTGTATTTCTGCTAAGGAAATGTAGGAGACCTTGGAAAATCATTATGAAGGCAATGTACAAGTTAGAAGCAAGAAGGTTCAACTCCATACGTATAAGTATGAACTCTTCAAAATGAACTCACGCGAATCTATCACGGAGATGACAAACCGTCTCATGGCTCTTCTTACAACCCTCAAGAAAACTTAGAAAACATTTCTTTAAGGAAGAAGTAAACAATAAGATTCTAAAAATCCTACCTAAGAAGGATTGGGAATCTCGAGTTACTTCAATTGAGGAAGCTCAAGACCTCTCAACTCTTTCAACCCATATGCTTATTGGAAAGCTTCTTACCCATGAGTTTACAATAAAGCAAAGAGGTGGAGCAAAAAGAGAAGTAAGACAAGAAGAATAGCAATACACTAAAAGCTTCACAAAATGATAATGAAGAAGAAAACATTGAAGATTCCGGTGATGAAGAAGATGAAATTTCCATGCTCATAAGAAACTTTAAGAAGTTCTTGAGAACACAAAACTCCTCAAGAACTAGAGACAACAAAAAGTATGAAGGAGATAGTAAGAAAAAAGCCAAAGAAGTTACTTGCTATGAATGCAAGAAACAGGGTCACATTCGAAGTGAGTGTCCCAAACTCAAATTCAAGAACAATGGAGCAAATGATAAGAAGAAGGCTTTCAAGGCTACTTGGGATGACTCTTCCGAATCCGAAATAGAAGAGGAACAACAAGAAGTGGCTAACCCTTGCTTCATGGCTCTTGAGGATAAAAATGAGGCACTATCTATTTCTAACTCATCTTGTGATGATTATTGTGAATATGATGATGATGATGATGATGAGAGCTATATTCTGAGTAAAATTATGCATAAATATGCTAGCTTACTTTCTATGAAATTTTTTTTATAAGTATAAGTTTACTATCTTATCTAAGGAATTTGAAAACTTGAAAAATGATTTTTCTAAACTTGTTAAATCAAATGAAAAATTTGCAAGTGATTTGGAATGCTCAAGTTCTTTGAAAGACCAACTTAAGAAAGCAAATGATGAAAATCATAAACTTTCTAAAGAAATCTTAGAGTTAAAGAATTCAATTTCTAAATTCCAAAAGGGAAAAGTGACTTTAGATACTCTTATTGACTCTCAAAAATTTCATGGAAATACTTATGGAAATGGATGCAAAAATGGAATGACTCTCTCATCATCATCACACATTAATTTTGTTAAAGCATCATATGATTCTATTGCATCTACATCCAAAAATGAGACTCCAGCTTTCAAAACTAAAAGATCTCATATGTCAAATAAGAAGGGAAGGTCTCATAAGACTCAACGACCATTGACACAAAGAGGCAAGGCTCAAACTAGAGCACCACAACCAAAGCATGCTTATATGTACACTAGACATAATCATAATAGGCATGCTACACAACATAATGCACATAAATATGTTGTACAAACCTATCAAAATACACGTTGTCAATGTCAATATATGTCTCACACTATGACTCAAAAGAGTAGAAAGAATTCACCACCACAATACACAAGGCATGTTTCACACACTAGGAAAGCATATCATTCTAGAAGAAATAAATTTGCCAATGTTGAGTGTTTTTATTGCATGACCAAAGGTCACTCTAGCAATGTGTGCTTCTATAGAAGATTGCACTTAAACTTGCTTCCTTCGGATTACCTTGAGACTAACCAACCTAGGCCAAGAAAGGTTTGGGTTCAAAAGAATGTGTAAATTGCATTTTGTAGGTGTGCTTGAAGTCCATAAGAACAAAAAGTAAATGGTATCTTGATAGTGGATGTTCAAGACATATGACCAGAGACAAAGAGCAATTAAACAAGCTTAATGCTAAGGATCGAGGACACGTTACCCTTGGAGACATTGCAAAAGGAAAGATTATTAGCATTAGAGAAATCAGTAATTCTCAATCCTTATCTATACATCATGTATTGCTTGTTGATGGTCTTAAACATAATTTGCTTAGTATAAGTCAATTATGTGATATGGGAAATAAAGTCACTTTCTATCTTAAAAATTGCTTTATTAGCAGTTTTGATGAAGACAATGTGATTTTTAGTGGTGAAAGAGTTGATAATGTCTATGTCATTGATTTGAATAAAATTGATAATAAGGATATTAAATGTTTGATGGCTATTTCTCATGACTCATGGACATGGCATAGAAGGTTAGGACATGCAAATTTTGAGCTATTAAATGATCTTTATAAAGATGAACTTGTGATTGGTTTACCAAAACTTGAATTCACTAAGGATAAACCTTGTGATGCTTGTCAAAAGGGGAAATAATACAAGTCTTCATTTAAGCTTAAAAACGTTATATCAACCTCTAGGTCACTTGAACTTATTCATATGGATTTGTTTGGTCCAACTAGAGTTGCTAGTCTCGGTGGAATGCACTATGCATATGTATTGGTTGATGATTACTCTAGATTCCCTTGGGTGTGTTTTTTTGCTCATAAGAATGATGCTTTTAATGCATTTGAAAATTTTGCAAAAAGAGTTTAAAAAGAAAAAGGCTTTTGCATTACTTCTATTAGAAGTGATCGTGGAACCGAATTTGAAAATGAATTTTTCAAAATCTTTTATAATGAAAATGGCTTCACATACATTTTCATCTCCTAGAACTCCTCAATAAAATGGGTAGTTGAAAGGAAAAATAGAACTCTTTTGGAAATGGCAAGAACAATGCTTCATGAGTATAATTTGCCATTACATTAATGGGCGAAAGTCGTTAACACATCTTGTTACATTTCAAATCGAGTTTTCAAAAGACCGATTTTAAGCAAAATGTCTTATGAGCTTTGGAACAATAGAAAACCCAAAATCTCATATCTAAGAGTGTTCAGATGCAACTGATTTATATTAAACACCAAGGATAATCTTGAAAATTTTGACACCAAAGACGATGAAGGAATTTTCCTAGGCTATTCTACCTCTAGCAAAGCATATAGAGTGTTTAATAAAAGAACTCTCGTAGTAAAAGAGTCCATGCATGTTGTATTTGATGAATCTAACCCACTTGATCCTAGAAAGGATTTTTGTAGTATTGATGTAGTATTGATGATGATGTAGGTGAACTCATGGAAACAAATGCTCAAGATGAAATTGCTAGCAAACATTTGGAACTTGAAGGTCCAAACAAGGAAGAAAGTGAGTAGGTGCCTCAATCAACCTTGAAGGATGATCTTCCAAAGGATTGGAAATTCAAGAAAGTACATCCTCAAGACCTCATCATCAGTGATACTACACAAGAGGTAACTACAAGATCTAAACTTAAGTCTATTGTTAATTTAGCCTTCATTTTTTAAATTCCCAAAAATAATGATGATGCTTTGAATGATTAATTTTGGGTCCTTGCTATGTAAGAAGAGTTAAATCAATTTGAGAGAAATAAAGTTTGGACTTTAGTTCCTATACCAAAACATCATCCTATTATAGGCGCCAAATGGGTGTTTAAAAATAAGATGAATGAACAAGGAGTCATAACTAGGAACAAAGCAAGACTAGTAGCTAAAGGTTATAATCAAGAAGAAGGCATGGATTGTGATGAAACCTTTGCTCCCGTTGCAAGGTTAGAAGCTATTAGAATGCTACTTATATTTTCATCTTACATGGATGTTAAACTTTATCAAATGGATGTTAAAAGTGCATTTTTAAATGGTTTTATTGAAGAAGAGGTTTATATTGAGCAACCTCCGGGTTTTGAAAATTTTGAATTTCCAAATCATGTTTTTAAACTTTCAAAAGCATTATATGGATTGAAACAAGCTCCAAGAGCTTGGTATGAAAGATTGAACAACTTCTTATTAGAGAAAGATTTCTCTAAAGGAAAAGTTGATACAAATCTTTTCATAAAGAAATGCAAACGTGATTTATTAATTGTTCAAATTAATATGGATAATATTTTTTTCGATGCTACTAACCATTACTTATGTGAGGAATTTTCTAAGTTAATGCAAGGAGAATTTGTGATGAGTATGATGGGTGAACTCAAGTTCTGCCTTGGACTTCAAATCAAGCAATGTAAAGATGGGATTTTCATTAATCAAACCAAGTATGCTAGAGACATTCTCAAGAAGTTTGGAATGGATAGAGTCAAATCAAGCCAAACTCCAATGAGTCCAAACTTAACAAGGATAAGAATGGCAAGCCAGTTGATGAAAAATGATTTAGAGGTATGATCAGATCCCTTCTTTACTTAACTACTAGTAGACCGGATATCATGTTTGCTACTTGCTTATGTGCTAGATGTCAATCCAGTCCTAGGGAGTCCCACTTGATTGCAATCAAAAGAATTTTTAAGTATTTAAGTGGAAGTTTGCATTTAGGACTTTGGTATCCTAGGAGTTCATCCTTTGACTTGATTAGTTATTTGGATGCAGACTTTGCCGGTAGTTTATTAGATAGAAAAAGCACTTCTGGAACTTGTCAAGTTTTCGGACAATGTTTAGTTTCTTAGTTTAGTAAGAAACAAGTTTCGGTTGCCTTATCCACTGCAGAAGTAGAATATGTTACTGCAAGTTTATGTTGTTCACAAGTTTTGTGGCAAAAACAACAATTGATGGACTATAGCATTAAACTTAATCACATTGTAATCAAATGTGATAATACAATTGCTATAAACCTTAGCAAAAATCCCATTCAGCATTCTAGATACAAGCTTATAGATATTAGACATCATTTCTTGTGTGATCATGTTCAAAATGGTGATATCTCACTTGATTTTGTTGATACACTTAATCAACTTGCAGATATTTTCACCAAACCTCTCAATGAAGAGAGAATGTATTTCATTAAGCATGCACTATGCATTATTGATGGTTCTAGTTTGTCTTAATTGTTTTTTAAAATTAGTGAATTGATGGTTGGACTTGATTTCATGTGAAATCATATTGTATTTATCAAATTGCCTTGATTGTTTTGGGTAATTAATTTTGATTCCTTGTAAGTGTTTGATTTTTATCTTAACATTTTTTAAAATTTATTTTAAATCATCCTCCTCCATCTCCTCCTCAAAACTAGCTTCTTTTTATGTTCTTTTTCTTTGTTTGCTCGTCAGTATCTGTTTGGTTTATTATCAGTATATTTTTGGTTTCTGAAACTTTGAGCTGCAAGTTTATATTTAAGTCCATTTTATGTCAGTTTATATTTGGTTTATTTTTTGTTTTCTTTCAGTTTATAAGCCAAGGGTTGTATGTTTATGTCTTGTTTACAATTGATATTTTAAATATCATTGTACTCCTATATTTTTATTAATGCAATCTTATTTTTCTCAATTCATATTTCTTTAATTCTTTTTTATTTTTCCAAAGGGGGAGAAAAATTTGAGTTTGCTTAATTTTTTTATTTATTATTATTTATCTCCTTGTTATTTGTTACATGCATTGTAACCTTGTCATTTTTTACATGCATTGTAACCTTGTTATTTGTTACATGCATTGCAAGTGTGGCTACTTTTGTGTTAATCAATGATCATGTTGTCATATTTTTCTCCATGCAAAAGGCCTTGTTTTGCTTACTTACATAATTTATTTTATTATTTTACAAAGGGGGAGAAATATTTTTTTTTTGGTTGAAACATTCATGTTTTTATTGTTTTAGTTCTTGGTCTTTTGTTTCCTTTATAACTAAACTCTACATGATCATGTGATATTTAAGTTTTTTTTATATGATTGAAATTATTTCCTTTCATATTACCTAGCATTTATTTAAATAATCATGTTATCATGTTTTTATATTTTTAACACATTTGTCATGTTTGGCCATGTTTTTATGTCCATCATGTTATATTTTATGTTGTTGTCATTTTTTTTTTTTTTGTGAAAGGGAATAATTTATAAATTTATTTTACAAAGGGGGAGAAATAATGAAACTTTCATGTTTTTCATTGTTTTAGTTCTTGGTTTTTAAAATGCTAAATGTACTATTTTGTGAAGCATTATCTTAGTAAAATTTGTCTTTTACCATGTTTATGTTTCTTAAATACTTTTATCTAGTATTTAATGTTGTTATTTAACAAAAGGAGATAAATTTTAAAATTTATATTTCTTATCATGCCAAACAAGGGGAGAAATAAAGAAATATATATTTCTCATTAATTCTAATTAAATGAATTTCTTACTCCTTATAGTTATTATTTTTATGATATGCATAATTTTAGGGGGAGTAAAATTAATTCAAATTATCACACACTTCACTTTATATTATTCTCTCAAATTCAAAATAAGTTTGTCAAAATAAAAAAGGGAGAGATGTTGACCTTAGCAATAATCAATCTTGATTTTGACCTTAACAAACTTGATTTTGAGCATTTAACATGTTTATTTAAGTGTGTATAAGCTAGGACTATAATGGAAATCAAAATTAAGCTAAGCGAGCTTTCGGGCTAAATCAACCTTTAGGATTCCAGGAAGATTTTGGAAGTCTTAGAATTTTAAAATAAGAAAGTTGTCTTCTTAACATTTAGATTAGACATCAGAACCTTTCCAAATTGATCTTACTTGTCAAATTATGAATTCATTTGGGTTTGGAAATCTTCAGTTAAAATCAGCACATGCAGTTTTCATTTCAATATGAGCAGCTCTTAGTATTTCAACAATATCTTGAGATACTGATGTCAAATTGAAGTGATTCAAAGTGATATGGAAAGATAAGATAAATACCTACAACTTGTATGAAGAAAAATAAGGCTGATTCGATCATCTTCAATGTCAAAAAGTCATGATCCCGACCAGGACCAAAATTGCACCAAATTGAAGAAATCTTCCAGAACATATCCATGGCCAATGTCCCGACTGGGACCAATATGATCCCAACTGGGATCAATGCAGTTATGACTAGGAAAAGTGTATAATGGCTATAACGGATATATTTTTGAATATCCCAACCGGGATCAGTGTGATCACGACCGAGACCAGTGTTTTTGCAGCCAAAAAGTCCAAATTTCATTCAAATGAAGTTTGAATTTGTTGGAAACAAAATTATTGTTTTTAACAGCTATAATTGGATTGCTCAACTATAAATACAACCTCTGAAGATCATTTAGAGGTTAAGAAACTTGCTTTTAATTTATACATCCTCAAACATTCAATTAAAGCTCAAAATTCTCTTTAATTCATTCTTGTATTTAGAAAACTCTTGTGAGAGTTTGGTGAGTGTTAGAATAGAAATTCTTATTCTTCTATTTTCTGGGGTTAAAGAAAAGGGAAGTGAGCCTCTATTCTAAGGGAATTGGTTTAAGTGTTTAGCCATTAAAATACTTGGGAAATTGATTTTAGTGTAACACTTGTGAATCGGTTTTTGAGCGAGCCTTGAAAACTCAAATTGTAAGGTTTGAGTTGAGCCTAAAACTCAAGTTGTAAAAATCAATCTAAGGGAATAGATTGTGGTGATTCAAAATCCTAACTTGGGGATAAGTTAGGTGGAGACGTAGGATTGTTGAGAATCCAAACTCCTTAAATACTTATGTTCATCATTTTTCTTTCTCAACATTCTTTCATTTTTGCTTATTTGTTTTTAAGTTTTGATTTTTGTTCGATAGCCCTATTAGCCCCCCTCTAGGGCATTTTCAAATTTTAATTTATAATTTGTATTTTGTAAAATTTCTTTAGGTTCACAAACAGGTCATGAACACCATGTAGGATAGCAAGTTCAGCTCGTATATAAACGAATCAAATCCGAGCTAGGCAAAATTTCACTCAACTCGACTCGATTAGACCCCTAATAATTGGGGATTTACTTAATGAAAAAAGTCGTCTAATTTGCATCTTTCAAACATTCTTTTCTCTATGGACAATAGAGTTTAAAATTGTAGCATGTCTATTGGGAGGCAACGTTGTTGCTCATATGCTTGCTAATTAATTTAAGCTATGTTCAACGTTATGGAATGCAGTTTCATGATTCCCTTCCAGCTGTTGCGACAATAATTTTGAAGATGAATAAACAAGACTTGGCTATGTCAAAAATTATGGATGTTTAATTTGTTATTTTTTCTTGGGCTGATACCCTTCAATTGTATTTTAAAAAAATTGATGTCAATTAAAGTTTAAAATTAAAAATTAGTAAACTTTCGAAATATTCATAATATGAAACATTATGATCTCTCGAATTTTAAAATTTACATTAAAGATATAAATAAAATTGAAATAACATTAATCTATACATATATGTATATTAAATGTTGAGCTCCAAAATCATTCAATCCAAATTTTGACACGTACTCATCTTCATAATTCAGTGTTCAGCTCTAAATGTTTATGTGTTAAATTCTAAAAATTCATATTTTTTAATTAAAAAATATAAATATTTTATTTTAGTTAAAACACTATAATTCTATTCCATCTAAAATATTTCTCTCCTACCCCACCAAAAATTATGTTTTCTATTTCACTTAAAACATCTCTCATCTATTCAACTATAAATCCATTTTTCTCTTCTATTTATTTAACATAAATTCTACTATTTGACTCAATATCTTTGAATTGAGTCTTTTTTTATTTTTCTATTATTCATATTAAAAAATAAGATATGTTCTTCTCTACTAAAATAATTTTTTTATTTCTTATTTTATTGTAATTATATATTTTGTTAATTTTGAAATAATTTTATTGTTTTTATTTTTGTTGAAATGTGTTATTACAGTACCTAAAAGTTGTAGGACGAGAGGTTTTGGCTCTTCCTGATGGTTGGTATACAAAGACTTATCGAATTGTATAGCTAATCAATGTTTATTAATGTGCATCCAATAGTTTTATTAGTCTGTTTGAAAATATTAATGTTATAATTATTTTTTATTTTTTTAATATTTTTTCTTTTTTAGTCTCAAATTCATTTTATCCCTCTTTTTCAAACCCTAACTCTCTAATGATGTAGCATCACATGTTCAAACAACACGTCATCCTTAATATAGTTATAAAAATGATTGCTTTTAGTAGTTATTAAATTTGTCTTCAAGTGTATTGATTTTTATATGATATTTTATTATAGTTTATGATTAGCTAATTATTTGGTTAAATTTGATAATTTAATTTAACGATAATTTGTTTTATTTATTTTAGTTTTTTTTTTATTATTCATTTCATTCTATTTATTTTAATTACAATTGTTATTTGCACATTATGCGCGGATTAACGACTAGTTTTATTTAAATGTAGTTGTCATATTGGCTAAGAATTTGCAGTTAAAACTAAATGAAAAAAAAAATCAACTGAAATTACAATTAAAAATTTATTTAAAATTATTAAAAAAATTAAAAAAAAAAGAAATTCAATAAAAAAAAATTAACCTTTTCATGGTGAGAAATTTATAAGGAGATAGCTAGACTTTTATAGTATACCTCAAACGTTAATTAAGTGGTTAAGCAATATATGTACCATAGGATGCAAAATTAATTAAAGAACATGTTGATTGACCAAGTAAAAATATATGCCAAAGATAGACTAAAATTAGCTAAATACTTATTAACCTATTAACCATATCATCATCAAACAATGAGTTGTCATGACAAAGCAACTTTCATTAATTAATTCCTTACTAACCAAAACATACGATACATAGGTTGTCAAATCTCCAATTACCATCTCCATCCATCCATGCAACCACCTCTTGCAATGCAAACCATCTTCTTTTATTACTCTTTACCCTTCCCACCTTGACTCCTCCCCCATCTCCTCATGGAGGAGCGGCACTCAAGTTTTAGTCTTGAGTCTACCGGCACCGACGACCCACATCCCCAGCCGAGACCCTCATCGGCTGACTACGAGCCCGTCTTCCAGCCAATACCTTTTTCTATTCGTAAGACCTCAATCCATGATTGGTCAAGAACTCCATCCATTGAATCAGAGACTTATGTTATACAAATTCCTAAAGATCAAATATTCAGCATCCCTCCACCTGAAAATGCCATCATTGCCGAACGCTACCGCAACCCGGAGAGGAAAGAAAGCCCTCGCCGAAAGCTGTTGCTGTGTGCTATCGTAACGTTGGTCGTGTTTGTAATCCTATTGGGGTCAACACTAGGAGCTCTTCGCATTATTTTCAATCCTGAAGTCCCCACTTTCTCCATTGTTCATGTTCATGCGAGTAATGACACACATTCTTCCCATCATTGGAAATCGCATTTTCGCTACCAAATCGCATTAAAGACGACGAATAGAAATGAAAGAATGGAAAATCTTTATGGCAGCAATGGGCATGCGATGTTAGCGTTTAAGGGGCACACCATTGGAACAGGCAAATTTCCAGAATTTGATCAAGATGCCTCTAGTACAAAGAACATTCAATTGGGTCTGAGCAGCTCAAATGAAGCATCGTCATTGCCTCATGATATTGAAAAAAGCGTTGGAGATAAGAAGGGGGAACAACATATCAATTTATCATTAAAAATGAATGTTTCAGTGAAAATGATGTTGTGGAGCAAGGTAATTGATGTTGCTTGTAATTTCAAGGTAAGGTCATTGGGTTCTACAGGCAAAAATAATGTTCTATCACAGCATTGTCAAACCAACTTCAATTAATTAGTTTATTAATTAATTAATGTGCTTTAGCTTCGTTCAATTTGTTTGTGTTCCTAATCACTTCCAATTCTTATAATTGATACCATGAGATTCATATATATATGTGTGCATATATCTATATTACATTTTATTTTTTTTATTTCGATTTTTAGTATTTTAATTACTTACCAACTTATGTTAAAAAAAATCAAATAAAACACATGAGTTTATAATTACATTCCATATTTGTTGTCTTACATTTTAGCGGTCGTTTAGTTCATACTCAGAAAACTAAATTAGAATCAGAATCGAAATCGGAATGAAGAAAAATCAGAAATGAAATAAAAATTTTAACAAAGTGTTTGGTTTACAAGAGAATTAGAATTGGAATTAATATTATTTATATATGAAAATATAAACAATAATTATTATAAATTTATATATTTTATTTTAATACTTAAAAAATATTATATTTCATAAATTTTAATAATATATGATAATATTTAAAATTTTGACTAATTTATAATTAATTTGACTTAATCTTATAGGAATGAAAAATCATTCCTTACCCCTACAAGAGAATTGGTGATTCCTATTGATGGGGGAATCCATTCCCATTCCCATAGAATATTTTAATGAATTAAACGCTAGGAATTAAAATCACCCATTCCGATTCCCACCCTTATTTTTCATGAAACAATTAACCCCTTATATTAAGGTTTTAGGTTTGAATCCCTCGCACAGTGGACAAAGATTTTTATTTAAATTTCACAAGATATGGATAGGACCCTAGTTAATAATTCTTTTTGTTTTTTAAGAATAAATATATAAATGATATCCGAACTTTTTCAGTTTTACCATTTTGGTATTCGAACAATGTTTTTTTACAACTAGGTGCAAATAATTTCTAAAATAGTGCCTCTAATATATTTAACATGTTAAAATGATTATGTGATTTATTTTAAGTAGTAAATTGACTTAAATACATTTTTTTATATAAGATTCATTTTTTTATTTTTAATTTAAAAATTTATTTTTTCACTTATATATATTAAATTTGAAAGAAAATATACTTACTATTTTTAAAATAAAATAAATATTTTAAATTAATTTTTAATTTTACCTTAAGGAATGAAAAGAAAAATACAAATATAAGTAAAAATTTATTTGTTATAATTTAAAATAAAATATTTTGTAATAAATAAGAATTTTATTTGACCAAAATAATGAATAAAAAACTAAATTCAACAACTATAATTAATAAAATAAAAATAAAAATAAAGGCATTTAAATTTTCCAGTTTAATATGATAAAAAAATTTAATTTCTAATAATTTAAAAAATAATTAGAATGAGAAAATAAATTTTAATATAAAAGGAGGGTATTTAAGTCAACTTACTTTTTAAAATAACATATGTAAGTACTTTAACCTATAAAATCCATTAGAAACACAAATTTTAGAAGTGTTTTGCAGATTCAGACACCTAATTGTAAAAATAATAATAAGTATTATTATTCGAGTACCAAAATAGTAAAAGTGAAAAAGTTCGGACATCATTTATGCATTTATCTTTTTTTTTATCTCATTTAACATATTGATGTATACATATTTAAGTATGACTAAAATAATTAATGTGGAAAACAAAGAAACTTATCTTAAAATTTTTTTTCATATAAATATAAATTTAAATATATATTTTTTGAAGCAATAAATTTAAATATATTAAAACTTTTTTTAAAAAAATAGTTGTATGTTAAATGTTAAAATTTAACATACTTAACATACAAGTATCTACAAGGATGATTTTGTCAATTGAGTTCATTTCAATATAAATAGTGAACAAGTTTGACCTAAAAAAAGGAATGGGTAAATTATAATGGTATGCCCAAAACATTTTTACAGGAAAAAAAACATCCTTCTGTTTTGCTTTCGGTTTGCTTAGAGGGCCTAAGCACATAAGCAACAACAAGTCACAGGCATAGAACCTTAAACAGAAAAGGATTGCTGGCCCAAATACAAATGTATTAACTAAAAGGAGGAACAAGGTCAATGACATTGTATAGACTTGGAGCCCAACAGTATCATGCAGTTTCAAGGCAGCGGAACTCTATCAAGCCATGGGCTTTGTTTTTAGATTAAATTGGTCATGCCTAGCTGCTCAGGAAAATGTTGGAAGCTCCTCCTTATATGGGCTGAATGCACAAATTTTTGGTTTATTTCATTTTGGGTGTCAAATTTTAATTTGTACTTTTTTGATATCTAAACGTCAATTTAAGTATCAACCACCAGTCACCTGATAGTAAAGTACTGATGGAGTCACCGATGGAAAAATATTCATAGAATATGCTTCATGTTAACTTCACATCATTTTCGACCTTAAATGCACTATATAATCACCGAACTTTAATTTTGTTTCAATTCGGGTTCAGTTTCAAATTGTATTTTTTAATATTAATTATTTTATTTAAATTATAATTATAACTTAATCAATTCTTATTCTAGTAAATAAATTATTTTGGTCATAATAATATCTTTTAATATTTTAATATTCATAAAATTTAGATATATTTAAATTAAAATTATAACTTAATTAGCCTAATTCTATAAGTAAATTATTCTCCTCATATTAATATTTTACTTTTTAATATTTTTTAATATATATACAATTTAGATATATTTTATATTCCAAAAATTTATTATATTACTTTATATAATTTTTTAAAAATAATTTCTTAATTAAATTAATAAAAATTAGAAAAATTAAAATATATATTTGAAACTTTATTTATTTTAAAAGCAAAACATATTAAAGAAAAGAAATTAAAAATATTAGAAAGTTTAATATTAATATGATGAGACTATTATTAATGTTATATAAACACAAAATTTTTATTCATTTAACTAGATTTTAAAAAATTAAAGTTTTAAAAAATATATATTAATATTATAATTTTTGAGATATAAAATATATTTAAATTGTATGTATAATAAAAATATTAAGAAGTTAAATATTGATATGATAAAACTAATTTACTTATAGAATTAGGCTTAATTAAGCTATAATTTTAATTTAAATAACATACAATTTCATTTAAATTAAAATATATCTAAAATGTATGTATATTAAAATATTAAAAAGTTAAATATTAATATGATAAGAATAATTCACTTGATAGAATCAAGGTTGATTAAATTAAAATTTTTAATTTAAATAAAATATTTTTGTGTTGAAAGATACAAATTGAAATTGAGTATTGAAATTGAAACAAAATTAAAGTTCAGCGATCATATATGTATTTAAGGTCGAAGATGACGTGAATGTTGACATAGAGAATATTCTATGAATATTTTTCAACTGGTGACCACATTAATACTTTACCACCAGGTAATTCGTGGTTGATACTTAAATTAAAGTTTAGGTATCAAAAAAATAAATTTTAAAATTTGGTGCCTAAAATGAAATAAATCGAAAGTTGGGTGACCACAGGTGCATTCAACCCTTATTATACTGTGTCACTTTGATACAATTTCTCATTTTCATCTTTGAGAAGTAATAGATTGTTGTTACTTTATTTTCAAGTGTACTAAATAAAATTGACTATTCAAAACACTATCTAAACTTTTTTTAAATAAAAAAATACATTGTCTAACTTCAAAGAGCATCCTTTAGAATTGAAATAATATACTTTTTGGTACAATGGCTTCCATAATCTAGTGA
>CATIWM010250296.1:0-13843 GCA_949671775.1 Mallotus repandus
TAGTACAATTTTTATAAATTTGATGAGTCCTTGATCAAAATACTGGTGATGAAATGTGCATTGAAAAGCTTGGTCATCTCTACGAATGAGCTTATTGAGTTGGGCATCAAGCCTTGCTACCGTTCATAGGCAACCCCCTTACGGGGCGTAAGGGAAAATCTTACTTAAGATAGAGTTTTGAGTGTCTACAGGTGGATCATGGTATGAAAGTTTTAGATATAGCTAAGTGGGTTGGTCATCCTATCGAATGATTCTAGTATATACATTTTGAATTTGGGTGGGAATGGTTTACTGATTAGGTGGTCAGCAAGAGGAGAGGCATCTCACCAAAAGAAATCGGTCTTGTTGGTCCTAAGGAGTAGATTTTTCATGATTTCTCTGACTCTTTTGTTTAGGTCGGCCTCATCAACATGTCTACTCACCCTGGTGTGTTTTAAGGATGAGCTGACCTCTCAATCTTTAGCCTTGTCTTCATGTTTCTTTTCGCTCAGTCTCTAGTCATCTTCTTCTCTTCCAAATAGATTCCTTTTACTTCTCAAGGCAGTTGACCTGGTGTTAAGGTCAACTCGAGTTCTATTTGATTTTTCCTTGGTAGATCTACTGTCTCCTTCTTCCTCTAATGCCTTCCTCTCTTTTAGTATATTTTATTTGATTTTCTTTTGATTATCGCAAATGTCTTTTGTAAGGAGAATATAATGATGGTGGGGTTAATAGGTTATGGTGGTGTGATTTATGAGTCTTGGGTGGCTATTTTGTTTAGAAGGTTAATGAAGTTTTATAAGGTTGCTTGTTTGGTGTTTTGTATAGTTAAGTTGGTGGATGTAAGTGTTATAATGTTTAGATCTTTGCATTCTTCATTCTCTAAACCTCTGGCCATTCCACGCTCACTACACCATTAATGATAGGTCACTGGGAGACCGCCAAGCTAGCTTAGTCTTACAAGGCAAGAGAGGAAGCGTTAGGTGGTCACTAGCGGGGCCACTCCGATGCTCAAGTTAGTGGGAGTCTAACTATATAGAGGATGAAGTTACAGAGTATATAGTGGTTGAGTGTTTGTGATGTCTTACACTCTATTCTATGTCTGATACATTTTTATATAAGGAGTTTTTCTTATTCTCTAAGTTTAACTAGGCGACCATTCCTCGTGGTGGATGCCTGATAGGTTTGTGCAATAGCTTTATTCACATGGGTGACATCTCCTTATCCTTAATTGTTGGGTCATTTACTGCAGGTGATATCATCCTCGGGCACCATTTCTTTCTTTCCCACCTATTCTATGATCGGGTTATGTTGATCTACCGGGTCAGGGCAAAATTGGTCTTTGAGGGAGATTTCTTTATGATCTACCGGTCCTATGATTGGTATGTTGGGTTAGGGTAACACTGGTCTTCAAGGGAGATTTCTTTCTAGTGTACCTATCCTATGATTGGTCTGCCAATCTTGGTCTCTTTATTATCAGTTATAAATTCATTTTTTTAAATATAATCTAATTCTTAGTCATTCATTTAATAATCTAATGCTATAATCTATAATAAGAGTTGGACACAGGTATGGTCCCTTCACGACTAAATGGTCAGAATGGAGGCACCTTGACTCTAAGGTCATGGATTCAATTTTTCATAGGATTATTTGACCCCCAAAAATAACAATCAACCATCAAATAGTATTAACTTGCTTAATGAAACAACCACCCAAGACCATAAATCACACCACAGTAGCCCATTGACACCACAACCATTTTCTCCTCTTTACAAAGGCTCAACTCCATAATGGAAGAAATTTATGAATATAAAAAAAAGATTAGAGGAAGGAATCCCAAAAATAAAAAATAGCTAGAAGGAGATGGAGAAAATGAATCTGATAAAGAGAAGTCAAACAAAACCCAAACTGATCTAAGGATGAAGTCAAATGCTATAAGAAGCAAAAAAAAAATCTATTTGGGAGAGATAACGCCAGCCAGGGACTGAGCAAACAAAGACAAGAAACTAGAGTAGAAGATGGGGAGGTAAGGTCGTCCCTAAAAACCACCAAAATTGGTGGACATATTAATAAGGCATATTTTTATAGGATAGTTAGAGAAATTATAAAGAATATGAACCCCGAGAATAATGAGACTGACTTTGGCCTATGCGATGCCTGCCCCATTACATACCATTTAATTTGTGAGCCATTCCCTCCCAAGTTAAAAATGCCACCGCTTAAGTCATTTAATGGAATCACTAACCCCCTCAGCCATGTTCATAACTTTAGAATAACCATAGACTTATTGACCACCTCATACAAAGTATTCCCCGCCACACTTAAAGGCATTGCCCAAGAATGGTACCAAGGCTTGACTCCAAACTCCATTAACTCCTTTATAGAAATGGCTAAACTATTCAACACATGATTCATCACTAATATACCCATAAAAAAGACTCCTTAGACCTACAAAAGCTATACCAACATGACAAAAAATTATTGCGGGACTACATCGAATGGTTCAATAGAGAAGCAGTGCAAAATGAGGACCTCGACCATAGTTTAGCCATCAAGGCCTTTACCTCTAGCATAACCTCTAGGCTGCTATACAATGATGTTAATTTGTCACTCCCTAGTAGCTTCACTAAATTAATGGTAAAAGTCTGCTGCCATAAACACTTGGAGAAAGCACAAATTACAAATGGGGAGACCCCCAAGCAAAGGATACCTAAGCCCAAGCAAAGGCAAGACCATAGAGACTAAGAAGCATATGCCAGAGATACCCAAAGAAGGCAAGCATACCAGTCTACCATGATGGACCATGACTAGTAGAGATGACCAAGAGACCAACGGTTCAACCATTGTGAGCCACCACCGCACCAACAAATCAATTATTATAACTTCACACCCTTCAACTCATCATGATTATAAATCCTTAGATGGGTAAAAAGGTCTAAGGGAAGGATACAATGGCCCAAAAGAATGAATGAAAGAAATGAAGATCATTAATTCCAAAGGAGATATTATTATTTTAACAAAGGTCATGACATAGAGGATTGTTGGTAACTAAGGGAAGAGATAAAGTGTCTCATCTAATAAGGCCACCTCAAAAAGTTTGTCGACTAGTGGACAACTGTAAAGATGGAAGGTAACCAACATAGAGGAGAATATAAAAAAGGTGACCCACCCCTTAGGGAAGCCCCAACATCGGTCATAAATATGATCGCTAGTATAGAACCTTTAGGAGATCGCTCGATCAAAAAAAGGAAGCATTATCGATCAGTTTATGCAACCACCTCTTCATTCGAGAGTAATAACTATGGAATGATCATCTTTTTAAACAACGATGAAGATTGGATATGACACCCAAGGGAGAATTCATTAGTGATCGAGGGGAGTATTACTAAGAATTCATTGTCACTTTCATGGCGGTTGATCTCCCCTTAACATATAATGAGATCCTGGATAGACCATTTTTATTTGAAACTTGTGTTATAACTTGTATCAGGTACCTTACCATGAAAATCCTCATACCTAAAGGGGAACTGATCATCAGAGGAGATCCAAAAAGGCTACCCATGAGGCATATCTAGCAGCATGGAGGAAAAACACAAATATCCTTCAAGTAGAACCTAGCAAATTTGGATGACTGGAAGAAGAAAGAGCAAAACCAGTGGAGGAAATAAAATACCTCATATTCGGAGAAGGGAGGAATTTAAAAATGGGGATAGAGCTCATGGAAGAAACCAGCAAAAATATAAAAGCAACCTTAATAGACTTCTAGTTCACAATCACATGGATGTTAGAAGAGATCAGGTGCTCCCACCGAACGTCACAACGTATAAGCCCAATGTCCACCAGAACACCAAACTGGTCATTCCGAAGAAAAGGAAGCATGCCCCACATAGATAAATAGCAATCTCAAATGAAATTAACAAACTGCTGAAGGCAGGTTTCATAAAGGAGGTGTATTACCTCAATTAGGTCTTCAATGTTGTCATGGTCAAACAACCGAATGGAAAATGGATGATGTATGTCGACTTCTCAAACCTGAACAACATATTTCCGAAGGACAGTTACCTAATATCGAGCACTGACCAGTTGGTTGATTCTACTGTAGGTTACCAAGTCAACAACTTCATGAATGCCCACACTGGTTACCACTAAATTAGAATAAATGAATTTGGTGAAGAGAATACGACTTTTATCATAGACCGAGGGAACTACTATTGTATAGCCATGCCTTTCGGTCTTAAAAACACTTGGGCCACTTACCCGCATTTGGTCAATATTATATTCAAGGAGCAAATAGGGAAGACCATATAGGTCTATGTCGATGACAAGATTATGAAAAGTAAACGGATACAAACCATGGGGGGAACTTGGCAAGAGCCTTTAAGACATTGGACCAATTCAGTATGAAGCTCAACCCCAAGAAATGTGTGCTTGGTGTTAAAGCTATCAAATTCCTAGGCTTCATGATCTCCCAATGAGGCGTTGAAGCCAATCTAGAAAAAATAGACACTGTACTCTCCATGATACCTCCGACCTCGATCAAAAAAGTACAACAACTGAATGGAAAGATTGTAGACGGTGGGGTTTAGCGTGCATCCAAGTTTATTGCAACCGCGACACTATTTAAGCTAAGGGCTCTAGGGAACACACTAACCACTGTCACAAAGACATGGCGTGGAGATGAGGAGTCACCACCTAGGGTAATAACTTGGACAAATCAAAGGTGGTTTTAACTCGATTCTCTAATACAAGCTAGCAACACAACCAGGAAGTTAACACCATAACCAGGAGTTTTGGATACTGAATATCAACTTTTTTTAGTCTCGTGTTCATTAGAATTAGTTTAAGAATCACTATCTTTTCCTCTAATTACATGCAATTTCAAAAACTTCATTTCTTCTAGTAAACACACCCAAATGTCGATGAAAAGGACATAAACTTAGATCCCTTTTGTTGACTATAGTCTATATGCTTGCGGGTGCACATGAGCTATAGACGCCATTTATGACCCAATAATTGGGCCTCTCATTAACGTTGTGTGGTTACCTTAAGTACATTTGGGCATTGCTCCCTAGTTTACCTCTTGAGTTTGATCATCATGAATGGAAACAACCTAGTCTGAGAGTGGAATCATAGTCGCCCGATGGCTATGATTCAAAAACCCACCTAGGAGAGAATTCTCTACTGCGTGGAGTGGTTGCTTGTGTTTAATTTGTCTATTTTATAAGTTTATACTAACCATGTTTGTTCATTTTATCTTCTTTTCTTCCTCATGCATATATACACACATGTAGGACATTTCATCATGTGCTAACTCATAATCTTTTTGCATCACCACATCAGCAGAATTACAACTGCCATGCCATGCATACATGCTAACCCTTCTTTTTTTTATAGAATTCATTACATCATGCACACATACATCATCCTTTTATCATCCTAACATGCATACTTGTGCAGAAATATAGCTCCTCAAAAGCCTCATAGGCTCAAAGCTACTAAATGCACCAGCACTAGTCCTGTTATTCCTATGATCGATCTAGCTCAAGAAATAAAGCCTCAGAACACAAAAGAGCAGTTAAGAGATTCTCTTAAGAAATTGATGAGTGATGGGACCCTGTCTGACTTTCTAAAGAAAAAGATGAAAGCCATAATGGAACAAATGATCCGTGAGAAAGGAGAACATGCAGAAGCTTTCAAGTCAGTTAATGGGAAGATTGATAGAGGGAAAAATAACGTGCCCACCCCAGGTCTATTCATTGAGGATGATGAGTATTACCATGCTGTGAGAGGAATACTTCTTTAACCAACTGCCAAACTAGTCAATCTGACTATGTCTGACCCATCGGAGGAGGTTAAGATACTGGCTAATAGGATGGCTCAACTCGAGTTCTCACTTAAAGAGAAAAGTGCCATAAGGAGCTATGACACTGGCCTTTTGCTGTTTCAGGATGAATCTCTACCTGAAGATTTAAAGCTCCCAAACTTTACTAAGTTCAATGGTACTAGGGATCCTCGAGTCTATTTAAAGTAGTATGCTACTTTTATGGCTTCTATAAAGTTAACTAAATCTCATATCATGAAGTTTTTCATCACTTTACTTGAATAAGGGCCAAGAGCATAGTTCTTTGATATGGCAGATAAGATCAAGAATGACTAGATGCTTCTCACTCAAAAGTTCATTAAGTAGTATGAGTACAACACCTAGTTGGATGTCACAAGGCATTACTGAGAAACCAAATGACAGAAAAGTGGTGAGAGTTTTTTAGACTACATTGCTCGATGGAGTGGAAAAGCTGCCTTGATGAGGGATATACCTCCAGAGGATGAATAGATAGAGATGGTAACCAAAAGGGCCCTGCCTCATTTTTACAAATAGATGTTATTTATCCACTACCCTACCTTCAAAGCACTTCACTAACCTAGCATCAAAATTGAAGATGAAGAGATCTCTGAACTTAAAAACCCCTACCGAAAACCAACACAACCTACTCAAAACACCCGTTCCACTAAAAAAAACCTAACCTTCAATGCCCTAAGAAACCAAAAATAATAAAAATTCAGCTTACCCTTATCCAAAGGCTCTAGAAAAAAGGCCTCCTCAAACTTCTTGAACTGAGACCTCTACCAAGCCCATTTCCACCTTATATTAACCCTAACCTTTACTGCCACTTCCACCAAATGCCTGGCCAAAACACTAATGACTGCTACATCCTAAGAGACCATATCCAAGATTTTATAGATTCTGGCACGATCGAAGACCCTGAAAAATAACCAAATGTCAAAACCAACCTTCTGTCCAATTATCGAAACATGCCACCACCAACATCTTATGCCATCTCCTCGATATTACTTAAGTCCTTTGTTGAGAAGTCCATTCAAGACATTTTGAAAAGTGAGGAAGAGAAGCTTGAAATGGAAAAAAAGGAATTCTTAGCGATACTGGAGGTAGATCTTGTGGGTTTAATCTATGACTTGAGTGATGATGAGATGGATCCTTCCACTTACTAGTATATATCCGTGCTTCCTACTTGCACACCTCATATGATGATGCAAAGGCAGTTAAGCCAAATAGCAGCAAGAAGAGTTAGGGAAGTTATTGAAGACAAAAGACCAGTTGTTTTTTGGGAGGAAGGAGAATCTAAGGCAAAGGCAGAAGTTCGGGACTTACTAGGTCAACCATCTAGAAAATTTGACTTCAAAGTGAAGTATACTACCCCTCCTTCAGCTACTCTCAGAAAGGAGGATATCATACCCTCAAGATAGGGAGAGGAGTTTGATGATGAAGATGAAATTATTACCATCCAGATATCAGACACACCATGTGTGATAGGGTTCAATATATGGTATGACTCTGATGAGGAACCATCAGTTAATCACATGACCAAAAGTGGGAGAGTGTACTAGCCTGTTGAGAAAGACATGGTAGAAGGGAAAGAAGTTGCCAAAGAGGTTACTATAAAGGTGAGTGAACTTATAGCTTAGATAAAAGAAGATTCAATCTTGAAGCAGCTCAGAAAAACTCAAGCTCAAGTCAGTATTTGGGATCTCTTAATGACATCATAGAAACACCGAAATGCTCTAACATGCGCCTTTTATCACATTTTATTAGTGTTTTCCCACTTTAATTCCCTAATATTTTTGCATCATCATAAAAATGACTTCACATTAAAATACGCAAATTCAAAAATCTTGCATCATGCATACGTTAGCATCTTTGTTTGCTTATGTGTTTAATTATTTCTTTATTTATTATTCCAATTGTGGATGAATGAAATATATTAAATTGTCCTAAATGTGATTTATACTTGCATGTGGTTAAAGACTAACCTTTGTTTCGCAGGTTTATTAGAATAGGTTTATTTTATTTCTTTTTTCTATTTTAATGTAATTGATAGAATATGCTCTTTCTCCCTGGGTTGTAATCCTTAATCCCAATTCCCCTTTTTATTTTCATGTTGGATGTATTTATTACAGTAGGTTCTTTTCCATAGGTTATAATCCTTAATCCCTTTCCCCATTTTTTATTTTGTTTATTTGCTTGCTTATTTTGATTATTCCTTACATGCTTGTGTGCTATGTGCTTACTTGCCAACATGATTACTTGCTTGATTGGTGGATGCTTGTTTATTTATTTATTATGCGATAAATGCTCGTCAATCCAATTATCACGTGCTTTATTTCCAATTTAAACTGACCAATGATTGAGTGTGGTAAAATGCATCATAAAACCAAAACTAGGGTGTAGTAGTGAATAAATGAGCAATGTGTATGATAAGAAAAACGATAAGTAACTCCTATCTCCCAAACCCGGATTCTCTGATTATGGAAGTAGATCTTTTCACTTCTTCCTGATTTAAGTAGGGTGGCGACTCCAAATCTACGAGGTCTATTCAGGCAGACTGATAAGTGTGAAAAATAGTGAATTTTGAGCACTAAATTATTATGTTTTTATACGTTTAAGTGTTTATTTTATTCTTGAATGTTGGTATTTTACTTAAATTCAATGAAAAGTAGGTTTTAAAGGTTTTTATAATTTTTGTTGATTTTTGGTTTATTTTTAGTTTAATTTTAGTGTTTTGGTGTTCATTAGTTAGGTGTGCCCAAGTTTGCATTATGCAAGTAGAAATTATGTTGGAACTTGAACAGGAAAGCTCAAAATCTCCATGAATTGAAGATGTAAAGGCATGCACAGTCGTGCACATGAGAGTGCACAACCAATCTTGAGCCTAAATATTTCACTTCGCAGAACAGACAGTGATACACAGTTGTGCATCAAAACCTGTACAGCCATGCACCAAATGCACAGCCATGTGCACGACCAATCCTGATTCGATGATTCTTGAGATAGCAAAAATGCACAGCCGTGTGCACTACCAATCCTGGTTCAACAATTTATGGAGCAACAGTGATGCACAGCCATGTATATGGAAGTGTACAACTATGCACTTTGGCAGAAATCAATTTTGCAAACTATTTTTAGGGCTTATTTGAGAACTTATATAAATAGCCTTTATTTTGCCTCTTTAACAGAGGTTGGCTAGTCTGAATTTCTATTAGTCAATTTTATCTTTTGCTATAGAACAAATTTATCTTTCATTTTAGCCTTGTATTATTACTCAAGCGTTATCAAGGCTAGACGATAGAGGAACATTTTGCAATCACTTTTAAGATAATAAAAAGGGGTTTTGTCTTCTTTATTCTTAGTACTTAAATTAATATTATATGATAGCTGTGTTTGCATTATTAAATTCTTCTTCTTCTCTTTTCTTTTTAGTTGCTATAAGTAGCTAAATTAATAGTTGGGCTTTTTAGACTCGACTCAAGAATGAATTTAATAGGTTATATTCCTTATCAATACACATATTAACCATTATTATTATTGACCCTAGTGCTTTCCTAGGCTTGATCACCCTAGGAATTGATTTACACAATGGGGTGAGATCAAGAGAAGATCCTTGTTGGGAACAAAATAATAATCTATTAATTAATCAAAATAGGTTGAGAAACAGTTTGGTTGGTTAATTTCTCTTGAATGGCTTACTTAATTATCAAAAATAATTAATTTTCCTAGGAGTGAGATCTAATCACTTGGATAGTTATTATGGTTGGTAGAATTATACGAGTACTCAAGAGAGACTTTCATATGTTTAAAGATGCCTAGGGAATGGAATAAATTCATAAGTGATAGGGAAATTAACATGATCTTTAGATAAAATTGAGCCGGGGATAAAAACCCTAACCTTTATTATATTGATAAATTTTATGTTAGTTAAAGTTTATTTTATAGCTCTATTTAAATTTCTAGTTAAATTAATTTCATTTTTCTTTTTAGTGACATCTTTCTTCAGTTTTCTAGAAAAATAAATACAAAAAGTAATCAAATACTTAACATCTACTCCCTATGGGATCGATAATCTTTTACTACTTGGACAACTCTATGCGCTTGCAGATCACACCCACCAAGTTTTTAACATCGTTGTCGGGGAGTGATAAGCTGATATTGTGATAAAATTTGTGTTGTTTGATTTAGAAATTTTTATTTCTCTATTTATTTGCATTAATTTGTGTTGTTTTTAATTTCCATTGTCTCTTATAAGTAACTTTGCTAGTGCATGTGCTTAATGCATAACAGTGCTAGAAAAGGTGAATTATTGATATCCCTAGACACTGAAATTAATAGAACTTTTTGTAGGAGATTAAGACGATAAAGGAACATGATGAACGAAGCTGAAAACGTAGTTGGAAATGGAGTTGCATATGGTGGGCATAATTAACAAGATCCACCACCTGCAGGTCCACCCGAAAATCAGAATAGACCTAATGCATAAAGTACCATGAGGGCCTTTATTAGTCCTCACATGCAAGGGGATCAAAATCCAATTGTGAGACCAGTAGTTACAGCCAATAATTTTGAGATCAAACCAGCAATGATTCAGAATTCTCAGTTTAATCCTTATGAAGATCCTATCAGTCATATGAGTAGATTTTTGGAATACTGCTCTACCTTCAGAAAGAAGGGGTGTAACTAGATGCTATCAGATTGATATTATTTCCTTTCTCACTTGCTAATAGAGTAAAAAGATGGTTCACCAGTTTACCACCTAATTCCATTAACACTTGGCAGGAAATGTACATAGCCTTTTTCAACAAATACTTTCCTCCTACCAAAGTGTTGAAGATCAGAAATGAGATCTATTCTTTCTATTAGAGGGAAGATGAAAGCTTCTATGAATTTTGAGATAGATTTAAAGATTTGCAGAGACAGTGTCCTACACATTTGATTCCTTCTTGGGATTTAGCTCAATCTTTTTACAAAGGTGTGAATCCAGCAGTTAGGGTCAATATTGATGCTACCGCAGGAGGGACTATTATGTCCAAGACACCAGAAGATGCTATAAAACTTTTTGAAGAAATGGCTATTACTCAGAGCTTGTGGGCTAATGAAAGAACTATTCCAAGAAAAGGAGGTGCTATGGATGTGGATGGAATGACTACAATGAATGTTAAACTACATGCTTTGATAAAGAGAATAGACAGGATGGGTCTTAATGCAATTTCACCTACACTTGGGTCATCTTGTGAATTTTGACATGGTGGACATCCTACCATAGAATGTCAGCAAATGCAAGATTTATCTACAGAGAGTATGAATTATATGGGTAATTTTAACAGAGGATAACAATAAAATCCTGTAATAGGAAACACCTATAATCTTAGTTGGAGGAACCACCCAAATTTTTCATGGAGCAATCAAGGTAATAACCAATGGAGATCTCAAAGACCACCCGGTTTTATAAGAAATAAAGCTTAATAACATCAAGTGGAATCTCAATTCCAACAAGTGAACTCTTTTTCTTCTTTGGCAATAACTTCTTTACAAGGTAAAATGGATAAGTTCATGGATATGACCTTAACCAAGATAAATCAATAAGATGAAGCTACCAAAAGATTAAAAGGGAAGTTTTAGCAATTGCATTAAGATACTCAACTGATGTTTAGGAACCATTCTTCTTCCATTCATAATTTGGAAGTGCAAGTGGGATAGTTAGCTAATTCTTTATCTTCAAGGAATCAGGGAGCACTACCTAGCAACACTGAAAAGAACCCTAAAGAATAAGTGAAAGCTATTACTTTAAGGAGTGGTACAGAATTGCAACCACCCAAGAAGAGTGCACCCACACTGACTACTAAAGAAGGGAAAGAAGCAGAAAAAGAGTAAGAACATGTTGAAAAATAAGTGGAGGACAGGGAAGCAAAGTAAGATAGCAACAAAAAGGAGTCTCCTCCACCACTTAAACCATATGAGCCACCGATTCCATTTCCTCAGAGGCTTAAAAGCAAGAACATGATTACCAATTTGCAAAGTTCTTAGAAATGTTCAGAAAATTGCATATTAATATACCATTGGTGAAAGCAATAGATTTGCCCAAGTATACTAAATTTCTGAAGGAACTTATCTCTAGCAAGAAAAAGTTGCAAGAGTTTGAAACTATCACTCTTAGCAAAGAGTGTAGTGCTATCATCTCGAGCAAGCTTCCTTTGAGGAGAAGACATCCAGGGAGTCTTACTATTCATTGTTCTGTTGGTAATTTGAATTTTCAAAAAGCTCTTTCTGATTGAGGTGCTTCTGTTAATTTAATGCTTTTATCTGTGTATAGGAGACTTAGTTTAGGTGAGGCAAGAACTACAAATATATGCTTGCAGCTTGCAGATAGGATGATTAAGAAACATGAATGAATTATGGAAGGTGTACTGGTAAAAGCTGGAAAATTCATTTTTCCAGTCGATTTTGTGGTACTTGACTTTGAGGAAGATGAAGATGTACCACTAATTTTGGGGATGCCTTTCATGTACACTACCAAAATAATCATTGATGTCTTTGAAGGTACTCTCACATTAAGAGTAGGGGAAGAAAGTTATAAGTTTGATGTTTATCAAGGTATGAAACACCCACCTGAATTTCATAATTGTATGCAAATTGATGTGGTTGATGATATTATGAATGAAGTCCAACGAGGGAGGTTGGCAAAATCTTATGAATTGGAAGAATTATAGAAGTGCTTATAGGTACAAAATTATGAGAAAGAGTCTTTTAAGTACTCTTCTCCAATGTATAAAGCAGAATGACTTCCAAAGACAACACCTATCCCTCATTCTAATGAAAAACCACCTTAATTAGAACTGAAACCTTTACCGCCTCATTTAAGATACACTTATTTGGGTGAGAACCAGACTTTACCTGTTA
Organism: Mallotus repandus; assembly: GCA_949671775.1. Taxonomy (NCBI): domain Eukaryota; kingdom Viridiplantae; phylum Streptophyta; class Magnoliopsida; order Malpighiales; family Euphorbiaceae; genus Mallotus; species Mallotus repandus. Next base: position 12,725 of record CATIWM010250296.1, read on the forward strand.
TTATTTCATCCAAACTTAGTGAGGAATAAGAGAGTGTTCTAGCTCAGCTATTATGAAAGAGAGTACAAGCTTTGGGGTGGTAAATCTTAGATATTAAGGGTATAAGTCCAACATATTGTATGCATAAAATACTTATGGAGGAAGGGCATAAGACTACAATTGAGAGGTAAAGAATATTAAACCCAAACATGTAGGAGGTAGTTAAGAAAGAACTGCTTAAGTTATTAGATACATGTATCATATACCCCATCTCAAATAGTTCTTGGGTTAGCCCTATTTAATGTGTACCAAAAAAAGGGGGCATGATAATAGTAGAAAAATGAGGGGGGAGATTTTATTCCCAACAAAGTTGTTAATGGTTAGAGAGTTTGCATAGATTACAAGAAATTAAATGCAGCCACTAGGAAAGATAATTATCCACTTCTATTTATTGATCAAATGCTAGAGAGAATTTGAGGCGATGCATATTATTTTTTCTTAGATGGTTATTTAGGGTACAACCAAATAGTTATAGCTTCATAGGACTAAGAAAAACCACCTTTACTTGTCCATATGGTACGTTTGCTTATAAGAGGATGCCTTTTGGTTTGTACAATGCACCGGCCACATTTTAAAAGTGCATGATGGCCATATTTGCAGACTTAGTTGAGGAAATCAGGGAAGTATTTATGGATGATTTTTCATTATATGGAAATTTTTTTGAGAAATGTTTAACAAATCTTGATAGAGTGCTTGCCAGGTGTGAAGAGAATAATTTAGTCCTGAAGTGGGAGAAATGTCACTTCATGGTTGAAGAAGGTATTGTTCTTAGACATAAGATCTCAAGCAAAGGCATATTAAGAAGCTGCAGTACCCAACCAATGTAGACATATTAAGAAGCTGCAGTACCCAACCAATGTTAAGGGAGTAAGAAGTTTCTTGGGACTTGCAGGATTCTACAGGCATTTCCTTTTGATTTCACTAATGCTTGTAAAATTACTTTTGACAGGTTAAAAATGGCACTTGTATCATCACCAGTTGTTGTAGCACTAGATTGGAGTTTACCATTTGAGCTCATGTGTGATGCTAGTGACCATGCCATTAAACTAGTGCTAGGATAAAAAAAAAAGATAAAAAGCT